>SZWC01023888.1:23036-34087 GCA_023375785.1 Penium margaritaceum
GCGCGCGTTTCTGAGTAACAAACCCAGAGCTTCCAGACTTAGATTCTAGAGCAGCAGACTGAGGGGGCAGCTGACTTAAGCAACGAGCGTGGAAGCCCGCACGCTGCATCAACAACGCTGTTGCCCCAACCTGCTGCATAGAATTTCCTTTTTGGTATCAGAGCCAGAGCGTAGCAGCAGTAGCAGAAGACTGGCGAACAGGTGCCAGACAACACCGGCGGACCCCCATACACGCCAGTGCAGGGGAAATGCTGCCGGATTTTTTCCGACAGCATTGACCCTCCTGGTGGCGGCGTCAGATTTCTTCCCACGGCCACTGGGCCAGGGGAAATTCTGCCGAAATTTTTCCGGCAGCACCGACCCCCACGCGTGACGCGAGGAGGTAAGCGGCAGGCGGCGTCTGACGTCTGTGGGCGACGACGCAAGCGGCAACGTCACCCAGGTCCAGTGACTGGCACCATCAGCAGCAGCAGGCAGAAGCAGCACCTCGCAGCAACAGCAGCTTGCAGCACTAGCAGCAGCAGCGTGCAGCAGCAGCAGCCAGCTGGAGCAGCAGCCCGTTGCAGCAGCAGCCCGCTGCAGCAGCAGCCCGCAGTAGCAGCCCGCAGTAGTAGCCCGCAGCGGCAGCAGGCAGCAGCCAGCAGCTGCAGTAGCAGCAGCGAGCTGTAGCAGCTGTTGCAGCAGCAGCAGCGGGCTGTAGCAGCTGTTGCAGTGAGCTGCATCAGCAGCAGCAGTGAGCAGCAGCTGGCAGCTGCCAGCCACTGCTGTTGCTGCTCGCTGCTCGCAGCGAGCAAGCAGCGAGCAGCAGCTCACTACTGCCCGGCGAGCAGTAGCTCGCTGCTGCTCAGTGAGCAGCAGGTCGCTGCTGCCCGGCGAGCAGCAGCCCGCTGCTCGCAGCAGACAGCGGGCTGCAGCCCGCTGTGACAAAGAAAAAAAAGACAAAAAAAGGGCAACAAAAAAAATCCCCCACCCCCGCAGCTTGCTGCAGCAGCCCGCAGCTGCAGCGAGCAGCTGCTGCAGCGCGCAATAGCTGGAGTAGCGCTCAGCAGCAGCAGCGAGCTGCAGCAGCCACAACAGCTTCTGTAGCTTGCAGCAACAGCACCTGCAGCTGCAACTGCAGTAGCAACAGCAACAGCAGCAACAGTTGTAGCACCCACAGCAGCAGTAGCAAACAGCAGCAGCAGCAAAAAGCAGCAGCAGCAACAGCAGTAGCAGGAGCAGCAGCGACAGCAGCAGCAGCAGCAGCAGCAAGTAGTAGCAGCAGCAGCAGCAGCAGTAGTAGCAGCAGCAGCAACAGCAAGCAACAGCAGTAGTAGCAGCGGCAGCAGCAGTATTGGCAACAGTAGCAGCAGCAGCGGCTGCAGTAGCATCAGCACCAACAACAGTAGCGGCGACCCCAACATCCGCCACTGTTGACGTCAGCACCCCTCTTCTGACATCACTGCTGATGTCATCAACAAAAAAAAGGGGAGAGGAAGAGGGGGAAAAGGGGAAAGGGGGAAGGCCAAAGCAGTGGGTAGACTCCCCAGTGCTCCCACCTCCTGCTGACATTAGCAACAGAAAGAAAAACAAAAATAACAAAAAACAAAAAAATGGACACTAAGACATGGCTGGTAGTCCCGGCGAGGAGGGGTCCTCCTCTGGTGGGGGGACCCCTACCCCTCCTTTCTTGCAACGACTACTACAGCAGCAGCAGTAGCAGCAGCACCCGCCGCCGTTGCAGCAACAGCCGCCGCCGCTACACCAGCAGCAGCAACCGCCGCCGCTTCAGACCGGCGAGCAGTTCCGGAGCTGGGAGCTCAGCTTCCGGATCTGGGCGCAGGGTGAGGGTCTATGGGCCTACTACACCCTCCCTTACGACTCCACCCAGGCCGATCAGCTATATGACGCTGGTCGCGCCGTCCGCGCCCTCGTACCAGTCGCCCCCCCAGCTTCCCGCCTTGCCCTGGAGCCCTTCCTCGGCGACTTCACCGCTCGTGACATCCCTGACCCCGCAGCCGCATGGCACGTCCTCACCAGACCCCATCGCCTGTCCAGCGACGCTGAGATCAGCCGTTTGCTCCGGGAGTTCAACTCCCTGCACATGGGGGAGACCGAGACGGTCACTGCCTACTGGCAGCGGGCGGAGGACATCCTCCGTCGACTCGACAAATCTGCTCCGCCCCCTCTGTCCATGCTCCTCACCATCAAGCGCGGCGCCACCAGCGCATACGCGGACGTCTTCGTCCACTACCCTCAGGACGTACTCTCAACCATGGAGGCCCAGGGCACTCTCATGCCATGGGCATATGAGCTCTTCCTCCACATTGAGGAAGCTCGCCAGGAGTCCCAGCTCCATCGCGCGAAGGCCCTTGCATCCCCTGCCGTCGCCGCCACTGCCATTGCCTCCGTGGCCGTTGCCTCCCCCGTTGCAGCTTCCCCATCGCCCTCGGGGAAGAAGAAGAAAAGCCGGAACAAGAAGGGCAAGGGTCCATCGCAACAGCAGCAGCAGCAGTCATCGACCGGTTCCAGCGGTAGCAGCTCGGTCTGCCAGACCTGTGGCCAGCCCGGGCACGGGTGGTACACGTGCCCTCTCCCGATGGACGAGGCCCGCGTCATCGCCACGATGCGACGCCAGCGGGAGCGCCGCCTCGCCTCTGCCGCCGTTGCTGCTGGTCCTGCCACTCCGACATCGTCCAGTAGCTCTGCCACTCCGACAGCTCCGCCTGTCCTGCAGAAACCCGCACCGCAGCAGTACTACCCGCCGCAGTACTACCCTCAGCCGTCGGCACCTCCGCTTCCTTCGCCGGCTCAGCCCTCCTACTACCTGGGCTTCAGCGCCGTCACTCCGCATTCCGTCTCCACTCCTGGACCGTCATCTAGGGAGCGTCAGCTAGAGCAGTTCATCGCGCTCCAGCTTGGCCTCAATCGCCCTCCTCCCCAGGGAAGTGCGAGTTGCGTCACCTCCCTCCCTTTGGCCCCTCCCTGCATGACTGAGACTGAGCTGCGGTCGTGTCCCATTCCCTCGTCTGTCTCGTCATCTCCCGTGATCTCCCCCATCCCACTCCTTGACGACATTGCATGGCTTGACGACTGGCAGTCTCGTTTCGCGCCTCCTTCCACCGTGTCCGTGTCCCTCGCTTGCTGCCATGTGACCGTGACTGATCTGGCGACCCCTGTCAAGGACCCTACTAAGACCTGGATCATCGACTCCGAGGCCACGCATCACATGACGGCCTCTCGCGAGGCCTTCAGTATGCTCGGTCCCGTCGGCGATGTCTCTGGTATCCGGACGGGCTCGGGACAGGTGTTGCTTGTCCGTGGGGTAGGCGTCGTTCGTTTTCGTGGTCCGGCCGGTGACGTCTTTCTGACCGATGTTGTCTTCGTCCCTGGTCTCGAGCTTAGCCTCCCGTCCGTGACTGCCCTTGACCGCATGAGCATGGACGTTGTGCACTTACGTGGTGTTGGCACTGTGTCGTTGCGTCCGTCAGGTCTTGTCGTCCTGCACGCCACCGCCTCTGGCAACTTGTGGCACGTTCCTCGCCTCTCCTCCTCCCCTCCCGTCTCCTCCTCTTCGGCTGTGACCGGTCATGTGTTCGTTACCAACACGCTTTCTCCTCAGCACACCCGGCTCTTGCACCGCCGCCTTTGCCACGTTCGCTCTGCGGCAATAGAGAGCATGCTCCGCACCCAGCCGGCCAAGGGCCTTGATCCAGAGACTTTCCCTCTCCCGTGCCCCACTGAGTGCATTGACTGCGCTCAGGGGAAGATGCACCGGTCCACGTACCCCCTATCTTCCTCCCGTGCGTCCGCCCCCCTTGACCTTGTTCACTCGGACGTCATGGGCCCTCTCCCCACTGAGTCTGTCGGTGAGCACGGCCGCTATGTCCTCACTCTTGCGGACGACTACTCTCGATACAGTTGGGTCTTCTGCCTTAGGCAGAAGAGCGATGTCGCCCGAACCATTCAGGACTGGCTTGTCCTCGCGGAGCGCGAGAATGGCCGCTCCCTTCGCCGCTTTCGCTCCGATCACGGTGGCGAGTACCTGGGTGAGGCCACGACGTTTCTCGCCTCCCGCGGTATCCGCCATGAGACGTCTGCGCCCTACACACCCGCCCAGAACAGCGTCTCCGAGCGGTGGAACCGTACCATGGCCGACGCCATCCGCACCATGCGGGTCGAGTCCAGTCTCTCCGATGGCTTCTGTTTTGAAGCCATGGCCTACATGACCTGGGTCTGGAACCGGGTTCCCCACGGTCCCCTTCCCCGCCAGTCCACGCCCTATCAGCACTGGTGTGGTCGGCATGCTGACCTCTGCCCGGCTCGCGTCTGGGGCTGCGTAGTCGTGGTGTGGCTGCCCACCCCACACCAGGGCGGTAAGCTCGCCCCCCGCGGACGCCCCTGCACCTTTCTTGGCGTGTCTCGTCAGTCCAAGGCATGGCGCTTCTGGGACCCATCCCGACACTACATCGTCGAGTCCCGCGATGCCCTCTTCTTTGAGGACCTGTTTCCCTGCGACCTCATCCGCTCCGGCTCGTCCGTGTCCCTCCCGTCGCGTGGGGGAGTGGTGAGTCCGTCCTCCGTCCGGTCCCTTCCGGGTGACACATCACTCCACCCCTCCGGGCCGGCAGCCCCAGTCGCGTCTGCTGGCCCCTCCGGGCCGGCAGTCCCAATCGCGTCCGCTGGTCCTTTCGGGCCGACAACCCCAATCGCGTCCGCTGGCCCCTCGGGGCCGGCAGCCCCAGTCGCGTCCGCAAGCCCCTCCAGACCGGCAGCCCCAGTCGCGTCCGCTGACCCCTCCGGGCCGGCAGCCCCAGTCGCGTCCGCTGGCCCTTCCGGGCCGACAGCCCCAGTCGCGTCCGCTGGCCCCTCGGGGCCGACATCCCCACTCGCGTCTGCTGGCTCCTCGGGGCCGGCAGCCCCAGTCGCGTCCGCTGGCCCCTCGGGGCCAGCAGCCCCAGTCGCTTCCGATAGTCCCTCCGGGCCGACGGCCCCAGTCGCGTCTGCTGACCCCTCCGGGCCAGCAGCCCCAGTCGCATCCGTTCGCCCCTCCAGGCCAGCAGCCCCAGCCGCGTCTGCTCGCCCCTCCGGGCCGGCAGCCCCAGCTGTGTCCGCTGGCCCTCTGGCCCAGCAGCGCCTGTTGCGTCTGCTCGCCCCTCCGGACCAGTAGCCCCGTCCGCCTCCGTCGGCTCGTCGGACTCAGCACCATCTTCTGCCCGACCGCGCTATACACGTGGCCCAGGCGGCAGCCTCTGACCTCGGCCGATAGTGAGCGCGCAGACCGTCGCTCCCCGTCCCGTGGCACCTCGACCCCCTGTGGCTCCACGTGTCTCCTCCACTCCCACGGTCGTGAGTGGGGACCCGGGCACAAAGGCTCTCGGCCTAACCACTTCTGCCATCATCGCAGACCTTCACCCGGGCTCTGCATTGGGGTACGCCGTGCTTTATCATGAGCATCGGCATGCTGTTGTCGTTGTACTCGCACGCATCCCACCTGGAGCTCGTGATGCACACGCCCTCTCAGTCTGGTCCATAACGCGCCCAGAGGACCCTTCCACCTTACGCGACGCTCGAGCCTCCCCTGAGGTCGCACACTGGGATGCTGCCTGTGCCGAGGAGCTCGCTGCTATCCAACAGCACCACGTATATGACCTCGTCGACCTCCCTCCAGGTCGGAAGGCCATTGGTGCCAAGTGGGTCTTTCGGCGTAAGTTGAAGCCTGACGGATCCTTGGACAAGTACAAGGCCCGTCTCACAGCAAAGGGGTTCGCTCAGGTCTCTGGGGTCGATTACGACCAGATTTTTGCCCCAATTGGCCGGTTCTCCACTAGCCGGGCGCTCTTCAGCCTGGTTGCGCAGCATGGGTGGGAGCTCCATCAGATGGATGTGAGCAACGCATTCCTCCATGGCTCACTGGAGGGTGAGGAGCTCTACATGACGCAGCCCCCGGGCTTCGACGACGACACTGGGAGAGTGTGGCGGCTGCAGAAGGCCCTCTATGGCCTGAAGCAGTCGCCTCGGTGCTGGAACCATGAGATCAGTAGTACGCTTCTGGGTGGCGGCCTTCAGCGTAGCAATGCTGACCCCGCACTGTTCGTCAGCCCGCGAGGTCAGACCTTCGCCGCGGTTCTGGTCTACGTCGATGATCTCCTCATTGCGTCGCCAGACGCGGCAGCCATCCAGCGCGTCAAGGACCTGCTGCACGCCGCCTACCAGATGAAGGATCTCGGGTCTGCCCGAGTCTTCCTGGGCATGGAGCTCGAGCATGATCGCTCCCAGGGCATCCTGCACGTCCACCAGGCTGCCTATGTGCAGACCCTGTCCACTCGCTTCGCCGAGGACTTGCCCCTCATGCCTAGCGCATCCTCACCCATGTCACCCGATGGCCAGGTGAAGCTGAAAAGTCACGACCCAGTTGTTGTGGGGGAGCAAGTTGATGTGACCACGTATCTGCGGGTCATCGGGTCACTGATGTTCCTGGCGACGACGACGCGTCCAGACATCGCGTTCGCCGTCAACCTCCTGGCCCAATTCTCTCAGGATCCGCGTCACCTCCATTTTGAGGCCGCTATCCGAGTACTACGCTATGTCGTCTCGACCCCCCGGCGAGGTCTCATGTTCCGCCGTCAGCCGTCCATCGTCACAGTGGGCTACACCGACAGTGACTGGGCCGGCAGTCCAGACGGTAAGAGTCGAACTGGCTGGATTTTTCTGGTCGGGGGCACAGCTGTATCTTGGCGCAGTGGCAAGTAGGGGTGCATTGCACGCAGCACTGTTGAGGCTGAGTACGTGGCCCTTGGTTCAGGCGCGTGTGAGAGTGTGTGGCTGTGTCGTCTGCCTTCCGAGTTGCATCAGTCTGTCGCATCCATCACCTTGCATTCTGACAATGAGAGTGCCATGGCCATCGCCGATAATGACGGTGTGCATCACACACGCATAAAGCACATCAATGTTGAGTATCACTATGTGTGTTCGTTGTTGCATGACGGCAGCATCAGCATCGTATGGGTTGAGACTGCACGACAGCTGGCTGACTTCTTGACCAAGGCACTGAAGCGGGACTCGTTCAAGAAGGCTGTGAGTTCAGTCGGCGTGCGTCCGTGAAATGCCCTCTTTGTCTCTGCCCGCATCTCCACGTACCTTGGGGGAGTCTTGATGTTGACCGTTTCTTTGCCCGCCCATGTACACTACGTCTGTGAGTCATGGGGGAGTGTTGGTTTCTTGCACTCATTGTGCTCTGTTGTGTCCTCCCGGCTTGTGTACATCGGCGTGCAGATGACAGATGGCGAGACTCGACGCTAATGGAGTGTCATCCGGTGGAGCGGACGCACGCTGAGGTCGTCTCGCAGTTCGCTGGAGCCCCCTCTCTCCAGCGACGTGTTCAGCTCCATCGGCAGACCTCCTCGGCGGTCGCGCTGCCGGCCGTCACTACCACCGCAGTCACTGTCTGCATGCGTCCAGCGCGTACTGTCGTCCCTGCATCGTCATGCGCTGCCTAGGGTCCCTGTTGCATATTGCATGGCCCTGTTCGGCAGCATAAACCGTCGTGGGCACTGCCTGGGTTCAGGCTGCCATAACTCCTCGCTACTATTTTCTAGCTGATTCTGACCGCACGGCTGCGTTCGCAGCGTCGGTATTATGGTATGGTCCAGTTTTCAGGCAAAACGGACGACGCCCGGGTTTTGGGCTGTCGGCCGTCTGGCAGGCCTCACCGAGAAAACCTGCCAGCCTGAAATCAGCTATTTTCTGATTGGCTGTTGAACTGAGCAACAAGCTCTACAGAGCTGGGGGGGGGCTAGAACTTGGAGGGGTCCCCCATTGCTGTTCATTGTTCATTCCTAATCAGTTACTATCAGTTTTCAGCTGCTTTCTGGCGCTAACTCTGGCGCGCGCGTTTCTGAGTAACAAACTCAGAGCTTCCAGACTTGGATTCTAGAGCAGCAGACTGAGGGGGCAGCTGACTTAAGCAACGAGCGTGGAAGCCCGCACGCTGCATCAACAACGCTACTGCCCCAACCTGCTTCATAGACTTTCCTTTTGCTGCTGCTGCTGCTGCGGCCGCTGCTGCTACTGCGGCTGCTACTGCTGCTGCTGCTGCGACTGCTGATGCTGCTGCTGCTACTGGTGCTGCGTAGCTGGTTGCTGCTGCACGCTGCTGCTTCTGCTCGCTGCTACTGCTCGCGGCTGCCACTATTGCAAGCTGCTGCTGCGTCGCTGCCGCTCGTGCACGGTGCTCCTGCCAACACGTGCTACTGCTGCTAATGGTGTTGCTGCCACAGTCGCTAGTGCTGCTCTACTCGGCTCACCGCCCCTGTGGCTTTCACGTGCAGTCGTTTCGCGCTCCCTCACGCTGCTGCCGGCGTGGCGCCACGTGGCACGTTCTCTTTGCGTTCCGCCCACTGCTGCTGCTTCTGCTGCTCACACGCCCCCCTGTGCTCTGATACCAAATTGGAAATAATTTTAGGGCATGGAGGCCCATGCACAAACGAACATGAGCTCTGTGTGTGAGTGCGATGCAAGACGGCAAGAATTTGGCTAAGTTTGGAACGCTGAATATAAAGAACAAGGAGTGTTTACAAATGAGCCCCTAGCGGGCTTGTATAGGGGCGCCGGCAGCTAACCGCACCGAGCCCCGTCACCCCTGCTGAACCCAAATGAGTCAACAGGGAGAACACACTGCATACACCACGAGAGTAACAAAGGTGGTCTCCCCGAGGCACCGGAACAACTCTCCGAGTGCCCGGGTCTCGACCACCGAGGAAACATGAGCAGTGCCAGAACATATCGGAATCAACGTCCAGACATCACAGACGGCTTTCCGAACATCGGAAGCCCCACAATAGCCATCGGGTCTCCTCGTCGCACGAGTATAGTCAACCGGGTGCGCGGGTCTGAACCCACCGAGAAAACTCTCCTACCTCCTGACAAGCCCACATGGCTGCCGGAACGCATCGACCGCGTCTTGCCGGCGCTGTCGCAATTGCTGGAGAAGTCTCAGTGCAGTCCGGAGGCCCGTCGTGTCGTCACGCCCTCCTCTGCCATATACCCCGAATGTGGGTATATTGGTAAACTAGCAGTGTCGGTCGTGACGGGTGGAAGCCACACAAACCAACAACATCTGTTCCGTCGACACTCATCAGCGAGAGTTTTGCGCAATCTGGGAAGAAACTCGTAAAGCTCTTGCAAAAACGCAAGTGGCTATGAACCGGCAGGCCAGTATTCATCGACAAATCAAGGAGATAAAGACGGGTGACAGAGTCCTGCTTAACTTCGCAACGGTCAAACTTTGTGGATCAAGCAATCCAAAGCTCAAACCGCGATGGTTGGGGCCATTGGACATTTTGGAGATGCGCACACCAATCGTCATAAAACTCTGACTACCCGACAACATGCAGATTCACCCGGTCTTCCACATCAGAAAACTTCGACACTACGTCGATCTGACGAAAGATTTTCTAGGACGCGTGGCACGTGCCCTGCCACGAACGATCTGAGACGGTGACCACGAGGACAAGGTTGAGGAAATCGTCGATCACCGCCGACGAGGAGGCAAAAATCAATATTGGGTCAAGTGTAAGAACTATGACGCGTCACATAACAGTTGGATGCCGTACAGTCCACTCTCGGACGTTGATCCTCTTGTCGACAGCTACCGAGCCCGACTCCGGCCAAGTGATGGTTGCACTCCGGGACGTCGCGGCTAGAGGGGGGGGGGGAAGTGTTATGCCGATGGGCATACACGAGTCCCAAAACCCACGAGCGGCCCATTTTTTGCTTCGCCGCTCATGGCCAACTTCGCGAGTTAGCTGCGGCTACTTTTTTCCGCGCTCGGAGGGAATTCGTCCGAATACCCGGGAATCCTGACGCGTTGACGACCATTTTCCGGTCACTTTCTAAAACTCGCCGGAAGCCACTCCCAGTGTTTCCCGACGTCCCGAGACTACGAACGACGATCTGACGAGCGACTTCAACAATCCTCGAGAACCTCAAATTCGATCTCGAAGCCCCCGGTCGAATCAACATGGGACTTCTCGAGTCCTCGAATCAGAACGCGGCATCACGTCACGCGAACCGCCAAAAAACCCAAACGGCTTGACCGAGCCCTATTCTCTCGCTCTCGCCATTTGTGTATATACTACCGAGTTTCGACACTTGGAACAAAGAAGATTACTCTCTGCTTCTCAAAAGTACCCAATTGACCCCAATCTTGTGAAAAGTGACAAACTTGGTTTCCAGTTGTGAACCACTTCACTTCCCCCAGCGTAATACGTGCAGTCCCTTTCATACATGCATGCAGGCAAGAAGTGGCATTTATGTATGCACTTGCATGCACGCATCCAGTCGCATGTAAGCATGAAATTGAGTGCACACATCGAGTCGCACATACGCATGCAATTGCACACACACATATCCAGATGCACGTAAGCATGCAGTTGCACGAATGCATCGAGTGGTACATACGCATGAAATTGCATGTCCTCATCCAGTCGCAAGTACGCATGCAATTGCATGCACACATCTAGTTACAAATACGCATGCACTTGCGTGCACACATCCAGTCACAGATACGCATGCAATTGCATGCACACATCCAGTTGCATGTACGCATGCAATTGCACACACACATTCAGCTGCACGTACGGCGCAGTCTTACGCACGGAGCAGTTGCACACATGGCGCAGTCGCAGACATACTACAATCGTAGGCAAGCACGCAATGGCAAGCAAGTATGCAGTCGCAGGCATGCACGCAGACGCACGGACACAGTCGCACGGATGCAGTAGTACATATGTAGTCGCATGGATGCACGGAGATGTACGCAGTTGCATGGATGCAGTCGCACGGAGACAGTCGCACAGTCGTAGTCACATGGACGCAGTCACACGAACGCAAACACACGGACACAGTCGCATGAAGTCGTACGGGCGCAGTCACACAGACGCAGACGCAAGGATGCAGTTGCACCGAAGCAGTCGCACGGACACATTCGCATGGACGCAGTCGCACGAATGCAGTGGCACAGACGCAATTGCACAGACGCAGCCGTACAAACGCAGTCACGCGGACGCAGT
>SZWC01023889.1:3767-38987 GCA_023375785.1 Penium margaritaceum
ACTCTCTCTCTCTCTCTCTCTCTCTCTCTCTCTCTCTCTCTCCCTCTCCCCCCTTAGGTATGCGTTGTAATTATTAGCTAGGTTCAAGCTCACTTGGTGATGAAGAAATGTTGAGAGAGTGGAGACATCCACAAGGCGCACATACCATGGATGTGAATGTGTTTGCCTTCAAATAAAAAAATGACAAGTGTTGGGGTAGGGAAGCAAGAGTGCAATCACTGATGAGTGCACACCTACATTGAGAAACTGCTTGTGCAAGCATGCACTGCCACCCAGGGGTAGAGCCCAACCTCTCGGAATTCAACCAAGGGCGGCTTCTTACCGATGTGCGTTTAAGGACGGACACGGTGGCCCCCAAAGGATCAGCACCTGAGACAACTTGTCGCTCCCTCAAACATCCACAAGCAAAAAGATAATGATGTAGGGAATGGTTTTAAGAATGTACGAGGCCTGGCATCTGTCAGATCCTAGGAATACAGTCAACAAGAAAAAGACCAATGCAAGTTTGTTTTGCAAAGAGGAATCCTTGGGAACCCTGGTGGCTGCATGATGAGACAGATGCCAGCAACCATCGTGATCCAAAGCGCTTACTCCCCAGGTGCGCCCATGATGATCTAATCTGTACACCAGTGTGTGAGCATGTGTTGTGGAAGAAGAGGGCACAACATGTTTGAGTGGCCAAGAACAGGACACAGATTTCGCACTCCTCCATGACCTGCAAGCAGTCAATTAACATCAATGAAATACCACATACAAGAATGCATAGGCAGGGTGGTGTAGACAAACATGGAGACACTAAGCGTACGTCACCCCGGGTCATGGGGAAATGCAAGTCCAACGGCATAAACTACACATTTGTAGACAGCTTTGCTGAGAGCCTTGGTGAGAAAGTCACCCCTTTGTGATCGTGTGTCCATCCAAGCCACTTGAACAATGCCAACATCAATGCACTCACGAAGAAAGTGATGATCAACATTGATGTGCTTTGTGCAAGAGTGGTTCATACCATCATTCTCAACAATGGACTGTGTGCTTTGATTGTCACACCACAGAGTGATACAGTGAATATGGATGCGTAGTTGCTAAAACAAGAGACAGAGCTAGATAGCCTCACACGTACTTGCTCCAAGAGCCACATTCTCAGCCTCTGCTGTGCTGCGGGCTACAGACACCTGTTTTCCACTTTTCTAAGAGACAACAGTACCACCAATCAGAAAGATGTACCCCATTTTACTTCGTGCATCTCTGTCATGTGTCCAGTCACTGTCTTTAAAACCATCAACAATGACTGAGGACTCTGAATGGAAGTACAGCCTCTTTTGTTGCATGAGAATGCATAGCGCACCACGCGCAGAGCGGCCTTTAAGATGACGCTCTCTAGGACATTGAGAGAACCTAGGGAGTAAATTCACAACAAAGGCATCACATTTGTACATGTGGTCGTAGTTAGGTACACAAAAGAGGCAATGATCCTAAGGTAGTCAGTCAAGTCAACATTCCCCCTCAGTTTTGACATGAACAGGATTTGAGCGGTGTTTGGCTCGCTGGAGTAATAGGGGTAGAGGCTAAAGGAACTGCTACAAGCACAGATTCAAACCGCTCAACCAGGTTGAAGACGTATGCAGTTAGGTGGTTTAGGGATGTGCAGCGTGAGAGATCGTGCTCTAGCTCCATGCCTTAAAAGACACTAGGTAGCCCAAGATTCTACATCTTTTTTGCTGACCATAGAAGATTCTTTGTTCACTGCACAACTGCAGTGCTGAAAGAGGTAATCAGGAGGACATCCACATAGGTAGGAATGGCAACAAGAGGTTTATAAGGGGCCCTGAGAAACAAAGCAAGATTGACAGTAATTCTCTGGAAACCTCACTTTTCCAAGGTGGTTGTGATCTCCTAGTTCCAGCAGCATGGAGACTGTTTGAGCCCAGAGAGGGCCTTGCATGGGTACCACGCCCAATTGGTTCTATCTGTGAACCCAGGTGGTTCGACCGTGTAGATTTTATTGTCAAGTCTGCAATGGAGAAAGGTATTGTTGGCATCTATTTGCTACAATTTCTAATCGTGCTAGGCAACCGGGCTCAAAAGATTTCTGGCCATGGTGTACCTGCCAACTAGGGCAACCGTCCCATCCAAGTTGATGCTAGGGACTAGAGAGAATCCTTTGGCTGTGATTCTGACCTTGTATCGCTAGACGGTGTTGTCGGGGTTGATCTTACACCGGTACACCCACTTGGCTGCCAATACCTTCCTTCCTGGGAGAAGATCCACCAACTCGTACACATCATAGTCAGAGAGAGAATCAAGCTCTTCTTGCATGGCCTTTTCCCACAGAGTGGATTCTCCAGCACTGCGGGCACCCTGTACTGTCAGTGGTTCAGGTAGGAGAGAAGAGGGACCAGCAGCTCTGAAGCATGAAGCAATGTACCGAGCAACAGAGGAATCAAGAGTAAGGTGGAACTCAGCCTCAATGAGAAATTATCCAAGAGTGGTGCTGGGGTGGACCAGAAATGCAGCGATGGGGAAACCTGTGGGGGTCAGGCCCAGAGCGTGCAAGACAGGCTCACCTGAGACAGCAGGTTTAGGTGCTCCTCGATGGTCCACTACCGGGACAGCACGACTGGGGTCAAAGGAAGGATAGGAATGAGAGTGAGAGGAGGAAGTGCAGGGCTGAGATGCCAGGGCACGAAGACAACCATCACAAAACTAAGGAGAAACGGGAGGTCCATTGGTCGCAGGTGCAGTAGGCGGTGCAGAGGATGAATGCGAGGTGGGCACAGGAGTCATTGGAACGGGAGACCACACAGGAGACACATCACCTTGGGGGGAGCACGGAGGTGCAAATGTGGCAGAGTCAAGGCGAGTACTGGCTTGGAGGCGTAGGACACGTGCGATGTCACCAGTGTGAATGTGAGAGATGTGGATTTTTGCATTTTCCCACGTTGCTCCCACTTAATGTGGGAGCAACGTGGGAAAATGCAAAAATAGTGGAGGACAAGGGAAGAGACAAAGGGAAACCAAGGAAACAGTCACAATGCATGCCACGTAGAACCACATGGCCAGAGCAGCGGAAAGACACAGTGCCAATGCCTTGGCAAGATGAAAAGGCCATGCTCTGGTTGTCAAGTGTGGTGAAAAATAGTAGGATGACCTCGAGGGGCCAACAAAGTGGACGACACCAAAATCCTGGAGAGGAAGGAGCTGACCAGAGTTGGTGCGCACAAAACTGACAGAAGTAACAGGACCAAGGGAGAAAAAGGATGAGCGACATGAGGTAATGTGATGAGTGGCGCAAGAATCAATGATCCACAAACTGGTAGAAATGCGGAAAAAAGGAAGAAAAAGACACACTAAAACAGTACCTGAGGGAGGAACAGACCAAGGTTGACCAAGACGACGGGGTTAAGTGATGAACTGCCAATCTGCGATCTAAGATCTGCCATCAGGCAAACCCTCCTTAACACAACCGGACGAAGCTCCATGAAGGGCTCATTTGACTCACAGACAAGGGAATGAGGTTGGCCACTCACATCCTCACCTCCATGAGAATGAAGCTAAGGAATTTCCGTGAGACAAAAATCTAGGGCTCATCACTGTGGTCAGAGTGGCGGTCAAAGGAATGTGTGTCAATGAAGTGGCCATTGTCACGAGGCCAGGCAGGTGTAGTGTAGTGGATGGACGAGGGCCCATAGTATCTGGGACCCGAGGCTGGAGGCACCCAACCCCAGGAACCTGGCTGAGAGGTGAGCTGCTTGAGAGGTGCCTGAGTGGTGGTGAAGGCAGATGCAGAGGCAGAGGAGGAACGGGGATGGAGCCGTGGTGGTGGCCGCCGTAGTAGCAAGAGGGAAGCTGATGCCCGTGCAGGCCCAATGGTCAAGCATGGCGAATGCAAGATGTGCATCATCACGAGGGGCCGGACACTTTGAGGCTGAGTGTCAAAAGGCTTCCTAGTTCCAACAGATGACTAAACCGGGCGTAGAAGAAGTGTCATAATTGTTTTCCACCACGACCGAAGCCCTTACCCTAGCCACGGCCTTGTCCACCTCATTCGGCATGCGCAACACCCTGAGTGGCATGCACCAAGGCAGTGGTAGAGGAGGAAGATGAGGCAGATGAGGAGGTTGATGCAGTCATGACAGTAGCATTTACAACGTGATGAAGGTGCTTGTTTTGCAGGTTGCTCCACTAGTCGGTGAGCCGTGCGGCTATGAAATCATAGAGCAGCCCGATGCCATGTGTTGATTTGGCAGGGACTAGTGCAGCAGCACGACGCTCAAGCTCAGACTGGGAAATATGCAAGTATAGATCTGAGAGCTCAAGAATGAGACCGGTAACAATGGACAGACAAGCAGAGAGGGGGCCCGGAGCCACCGTCTCCAAATCACTAGAAGGCACAGGCTGTATACCCAGTACTCATCAGCAGATTTGTTGGTGTGCATGTGCATGGTGCTAAATTACATTGTGAGGACACTCTGAGAAGCATGACTTTTCAATGTTTTGTGCCAGTGAATGAGAGCGTGGACATCCATTGGGTCGGCAGGGTTGCTGTGTGCTAGGTCAGCATTGTACATACCGATGTCATCCAAGAGGCTCTTGGGCCCTGCGTTGATGAGGGCGCGGATTGCATGGGCGGTCTTAGCAGGCTTTGGGACGAAAGGAGGTTTGGCGAGGGAGTAGTACTCCCACAGCACCTCCCGCTACACCCAGGTACTAAAGCGTGTCTCCCATGAAGAGAATGTGAGTTTAGCTTTGAATTGTGGTAGTGTAGTCTCAAGTCCTTCTGTCTTTGAGGAAGTCGGACATGAGCAAGAGCACTGGCGGAGAGAGGAGGAATGGAAATTTTCACAGAGACACCGATAGGATCAAAAGAATTAGCTAACACACTCTCCTTAGAGGGTAGTATAGCAGCAATAGCAGGGATGGAGCAGAGACGCTCCATAACCATGTTGGCCATTGTGGTAGCCAGCTCTTGGTGCGCATCCAGCCCATTGTGGAGTTCCTCCTCTACCTTACGCCATGCGGCGTGGGCCTCACTAAGGCTAGCCTTAAAGGCCTCGATGGTTTCCTTGGCGGCCGACATGATGCAACAAGGGAGCATAAATGTAAAGCAAATATTGCTAAGGGATGCTCAAGGGTGTTGCAAAAGGTGCTAGAGTACAAATAGAGTGCAATGAAATGTGCTCACCAAACTAGCTGCGTGGAAGAAGGGAGAAGAGTGTAGGGACCACTGATGTGGTTGAGGATGCAAGCATTGCAACCCATGCTGAGACAGTAACGACCAGACAGAGGAGTCTTATGACACTAGCCCCTGCCACTGTTGTTGCTGCAGAGGTGACGAGAACGCCGGTGGTGGCGTGCTGAGTGAGGGTGTGTACTGTGCTGGTGGGGTCCGGAACCGCTACTACGGTGGGGGCGTAGTTGGAGCTGACAACACTGGATGTTGCATCGAATTCAATGGCTGTAGCTACTACTACAATAGAGGCTACCACAGTTACATGTATGTTGACGTTGACGGCCGCAGCGGCTAGAAGGCTTAATGAAGCTGCTGCTTCAGCATGCGCCTCTGCTTCTGTCCCCACTGCCATCTTGGTTGGAGCTCTGCTGGCCCGTGCGGTTGCGGAGAAGGTGGTGACTATCTAATTGTTGTGTCAAGTACGACACCTGATGGGCTGATAGTATCCGAGTGGAATGGAAGGCTAGGCACACTGCCTGGGATCTCACATGTCACTGATGCTTTGGCAGTGTCAGTAGCTGTAGAACTGGGAGTGGGAGCAAAATCAGGAGGAGGAATGAAGCCCGTGGATTACATACCTTGTGGCGCAGAGGGTGTGGATGGTAGGTCGTTGGCTGTGGAGACATGGCAATTGATCTTATGCTTCTCCGCCTTATCATGCAACTGAAGCTCACTTTGCCAGTAGGCAGAGTGCACTGTATCCATCCACCGTGGTGTGTCAGAGCTGTTGCTTGGCGAGAGAGGGTCGCAGACTGTCCAGTCCTCCCATTTCTCACTTGTTGCCAACCTGGCAGCTATACGTGGTGAGTCGAGCTCATTGTCCGTAGGCCTGTCTAGTAGAGATGAATCGAGCGTGGTGAGTGGGACGGTTGCAATAGCAACCAAGGATATGTGACGCAGAATTACCAAAGGGAAATTCTGTCGCACATTGTCCAAGTAGACCGCGCAGTACAGAGAGATGCTATAGTCAATGTTGTGGGAAGGAGCACCCAACAAAGGAGCTAGCTGTGTCAATGAGTGCAGCTGGATGGCACGTGGTCGAGAGAAGTGGCCAGTGCTCAGAAGAGGAACAATTGCGGTAGTTGCAGAGGACCCAGAGCAGCAACGTACTGTTGCCGATATAGCTATGTGGCCGAGGGGCCCAGTGCTCAAGTCCACGGTGATGAGGCAGCGGCCGCAGGTGCAGCAGCAACAGATGTGTAGTCAAAGAGGGTTTATGCGGCATGGAGTAGTGATGGGGCTGCTGGTGTGGGTGAAGAATTCCCAAGGCCAGGCTCGTGTGTGGAGGTAGACGCCAATACTGAAGAGGGCCAATAAGTAAGGAGAAGTGGTGCGACGGCTGATGTGGGCAGGAAATGCCCACGGCCAGGCCCGTGAGTGGTGGGAGACGCTAATGAAATCACAGAGTGTTGCGTGCTAGGTAAGACACCGAGAA
Organism: Penium margaritaceum; assembly: GCA_023375785.1. NCBI lineage: Eukaryota > Viridiplantae > Streptophyta > Zygnematophyceae > Desmidiales > Peniaceae > Penium > Penium margaritaceum. The sequence continues at coordinate 10,433 of SZWC01023889.1, forward strand.
CGAGAGCATCAATAGCAGATGTGAAGCGGAAGAGGAATATACGGCACTGAGAAGCAGTGCGGTGTGTGTTGCGGGCGAGGAATTCGATGACGGTTGCGAGATGCGACCGCCAATAAGAAATGTGGAATGGGGTACAGGAGAGATGAAGGGTTCTATAATGAGTGTCGCAATCCCACTAACTAGATGTGCTTGTAGCTGCGGTGGCAGAATACATCGCTGCTCCCATGTGTGTAGGGTCCAAAGATGCAAGAAAGTCCTTCCCATCCACAACTTGTGGACCGTGAAGCATGAGGGATGACCCTCACTACTCCGATACAAGTAAGAAATTCCAGGATCAAGCTCACAAAAGGATGAAGGAAGGGTGATGGAGTGGAGAGACCCACGAGCAACACAAGCCATGGATGTGAATGTTTTTTTCCTTAGAAGCAAAAATGACAAGTGTCGGGGTAGGGACGGGAGAGTCTAAGCACTGATGATCGCACACCTCCATCCAACAACTGCTCGTGCGAGCATGCACCGCACCCTGGGGGCCGCGCCCGTCCTCTCATACCCTACTGCTCTTTACATTCCATGTTAACTTTTTTCAGCATGGTTGAAACTCGTCGAACATGTTCTTTCGTCAAATCTGAAGGCGCATGGAATTAATTGTCAGATGGAAAAATTGAATTTAAAGTATCGCGCTTAGAAACTTTTGCTAACCTTGTTTGGGAGTTTTTCGGCAAAGAGTTGTTTTTTTTTCTTTCAATGCCGAGGGTGTTGTTGCAAAACCCACTGCCAGCGACGAGGTTCGGTGCGGCTGTTACACCATTCGAAGAGCCGCCCTTGCACATTTGGGTGGTTGAATGCTCAAAAGTAGTAATTGGTCAGCCATTTGGCCAGCCAATCACTGCCATCGCACCACTCACTGAGCGCCGGACCTCGCTAGTGCTGTTCGAACTTTCAAACGGCAGCAGCGAAGGCTGTCGCTCCGTTTTTCGGTGGACACGAACAGTTTTTTTTTTCGTCAAAATGACAAAACTGACATGTCCCTTTCGCCGATTTTCAGGTGTCATGGGACATATAGATATCAATCTAAGGGTATACCAAAATAATTTCAGAACCTAGTTTTCATAGTAAAAAAAAAATATGCAATTTTCTAATTGTCGAATATCAAGCGCAGTAGGGTAATTTAAGCGAGCATGGCTTCTCACCAGTTTGTGACTAAAGACAGCCATGGTGGCCCCATAAGGATCTGAGAAACTAATTCAAAGCTTCCTATCCTTAATGTTGCTTTCATGGCAATACAGTCTTGTGAACTGGCGCACTAGCAAGCAAGCATGTGCAAGAAACAACAAGAGTTAGGCTAGGGAGACACGCAAAGTCTCATAAACTCCAATAGCTTAATAATGTAGAGAGAGATCACATCTGATAAGCACACAACATGTCGCGGCGCACGGCTGGTGACGCACACGGCAGTGTCAGTTTGTCCTAAAACCGGGCCAAAACCACCATTTTGTCCGTAACTCTATGCATAGAAATCCAAACGCAACACTATTTGAATCTAGAGATGTAAGATCTCTAGCCAGATGCTATGACTAGTCATACACGGGTTTGGCATTTATTGATGGATACACAATGTAAAACATGGAAATCGGGCTTAAGAACCTGTCCACCGAGAAAACTCTAGCAACTATAGAAAAGCCGCAGAGCACCCCAGCAAGCAGTCGAGACATCGTGGTGGTTTTTTGGCAGTTGCGGCTCGTGGAGCCACCATCCCTAAGTGCTCCAATGCCAGCTAGGTCCGCATTAGGGATCTGCACAAACATGGACACGACCGAGTGGTCATAGCAAGCTGTACAAAAAGACGAGGACAACTCACATCATAACACTCTCCCAAAACCCAATGGTACGTATGTCCATGCCCGTGTAGAACTGACACAGGTACGCAACGCAATGCTGAACAGTATATACTCACACACCCCACTTTCAACCATTCTCAGGCAAGGAGCGAAGCTCAAAAAAATGACTGGCCACCATGAACTTTCCATCCGTGAGTGCCTTGGTCCAGAACTCAGCTCGATGCATGTCCGTGCCGACCTAGATGACTGACATCACATGTTGTTCCACAAGATCATGCACAAAGTAATGCTCAATAGCAATGTGCTTCATGCAAGCAAGAGCACTTTGGTTATCACTGTGCAGAATGATTCAAGACATAGAGTGATGCAACTCACAAAACAGATGCTACAACCACATCGACTGAGCAGCCACATTCACCAGCATAACATGCATAGCCTCTGATGAGCTACGTGCTGTACATTCCTACTTTTTGCTGCAACATGACACATCGTTTCCATCTAGCAGGAACACATAGCCTGTCCGACTCTGCCCATCAAGGTTCCATGCCCAGTCATTGTATGTATAGCCATCAATCATCCCCAAAGCATTTCATTAAAAGCATTGTCCAAGGTTAGATGAGGAGATCACGTACCATACCACTTGTATAGCCATGTGAAGGGCTCTCACCTGAGGACACTATGAAAACTGTGCATGAGCCTTGAAGGCGAAGGCAATGTCGAGTCGTGTGGTAGGGGCGAAGTTCGTCAAAGAGCCAATCAATCGAAAGTACAGGGTCACGTCCACCGTCTCCCCAAGCTGTTCTGGATCATCCACCTTCAACGCATCTTGCCTGTCAGGTGTGATGAGGGTGGAGGCTGTGGGAACTGTACCAAGGAGGTCAACAAACCGATTCTCCACAAAGCAGACATAACGTGCCTGATGTAGCAAGAGTGTTTGTCGCTCACGATCATGTACGATCTCCATCCCGCAAAACATTGCTGCAAGACCAAGGTCCTTCATCCTGTAAGCAATGTGAAGGATTGCCTTGGCCTCCTTCCCGGCCTCCATAGGATGAGGCACAATCAGGAGGTCGTCCACATAGACTAGGATGGTGATGAACCTCTCAACTGTCTGTCTGAGAAAGAGGGACATGTCGGCTTCACTTTGCGAGTAGCCTACACATGTCAGTGTGCTAGTGATTGATAAACTCAAAACGGTTTGATTGCAGCTTTTTAACTTGAAACGGTCAAGGTTTGAGTATGCTTGGACTGGTATTCAGTCACGGCCATGGATCCGCATTAGCACTAGAGTATTAAGCTCGAACAGAGGAGCTCGAGCGGGTGTGTCTCGTGGAGCGAGACCCACCCGTTGGCCGGCGTGCTTCGCTCGCCGGCACAACCTGCTCGAGCGAGGGGAAATCCGTCGCATGACACAAAAAGGGGGCTGACTGCCCCAGTCTGCGAAAACTCAAAGTAACACACAGTGTGCCCCCAACTATTCTAGACCTAAACTAGGCTCCCAAATTTCAGCAAACAACCGAGGGTGGGTCCGATGTGCGGATTCAGTGCGCGTTTCCTCCACTCTCTAGATTAGCATGCCGTGCGTACTCATGTCCACATCGGAGAGGAAAACATATGCAGAGAGAATCAACATGCCCCCTTGGTCAAGAGTGCGGTGGGCATGCAGCCAAGGTGCTCAAGTTGCTGATGGAGTGCAAGAGATGGGAGTGCCTTGGTGAGGAAGTCGGCCAGTTGTGTATCACCGCTAATTGGGCGTACTTGCATGGCGCCTACCTTGACTGCTTCACGGACAAAGTGATGCTCTATACCAATATGCTTTGTGCGAGGATGCAGCACACTAGCATTTTCAGTAATGCAATGTGCGGCAGAGCTATCGCCATGAAGTGCATTGGCATGAGTGGGCAGCCCCAATTCCTCAAGCAGTCTTGCCAGCCAGATGCATTCACAAGCTGCTTCACCCAGTGCCATGTATTCAGCCTCAGCCACACTACGAGCCACGCATGACTGCTTGGCACTGCGCCACGAAACAGCTGTGTCCCACACATGAAACACATAGCCACCACAACTGCGGGCCCCACGATCATATGCATAATCACTATCACAGTACCCATCCAACAACAGACATGATGAGGGTGCAAAGACCAGACCAAGTGCAGTAGTGTCCATCACATAGCGAAGCAACTTCAGCAGTGCCTTGAGATGTGTGCTTCGTGGCTGTTGGCTGAACTGTCCCAGCACGTTCATTGCGCATGAGATGTCAAGTCGCATGGTGGAAGCAAGATATGACAAGCTACTAGTGATTTGTTTGTACAGTGTGGGGTCACAGTCTGGTCCGTAGTTAGTGGTGTTGGCGTCCAGGAGGTGTTCATACACATCAGGACTCATCGGTGAATGCTGTCGCGGTAGATGCTGTACCAGGTGCTGAAAGCGTGGATTCAGGTGTGCTATGAACCGTCCTTGATGCAGGCTAAGCGTGCGAGGAGTTCTGTCCCTGGCGATGGTCATGCCCAAGAAGTTTGTTGCTTCACCCAAGTCCGTCATGCTGTAGAGTGTGGTGAGCATCTTCTTTGCTTCTGTGATGAGGGAAAGAGAGGGGGACAGGATAAAGAGATCTTCCACATAGACAAGCAAGGCAACGGGGAGACCGTTGTCCCAGTGCAAGAACAGGTCACTTAGACTTTGTATGAACCCCCCTGATCCAAGGGTGCGTCGTATTTCTTTATTCCAACAGCGTAGGGCTTGCTTGAGTCCATAAAGGGCCTTAAGAAGCAGCCACACACGGTCAGTGCCATGATCGAACCCTTCTAGTTGTTTCACATAAATCTCCTCCTCAAGTGGGCCATTGAGGAAGGCATTCTTGACATCCATTTGATGGATTTCCCAGTCCTCACGTGCTGCTACACCTAACAGTGCTCGGCTCGTCCCATACAAGCCCACTGGGGCATAGGTGTCTGTGAAGTCCTGAGCTGGGATCTGGTGAAAGCCCTTAGCAACCAGCCTCGCTTTCTACTTCTCTACGAGTCCTGCTAGGTTCCTCTTGAGCTTGTAGACCCATTTGACATCAATACCTTTCCGCCCTGGTAGCAGTGGGACCAGTTCGTACACACCGTGCTCTAGAAGGGCGTTTAACTCAGCCACCATGGCCTTGTCCCACTCACCCGCATCTGCACACCCCCTGGCTTCGGCAAGTGTATGCGGCTCCACAGTGTTATGGTCCGCATTCACCGGCTCAGCCGTGTGATAAAACTATCTGTAGTTCACACGCTCCACATTGCGCGAGGAGCGTCGTACCGGTGGTGGGGATGGTGTTTTGGAGTCCTTTGTGCTGTGTTGGGACGTTTGGGTTTGCAGCCCGGGAGGTGTGTGCGGAGCACTGGAGTCTGTACTGTGCAAGTCAGTGGGTGTCAAGAGGTCTGTGGGAACTGACGATGTTTCTTCTGTGTGCCTCTCTTGCTGTGGCGATTGTGGTGGTGCGGTGGGTATGTGCAGCACAAACACAGGCACACTCACATAGTCCGGGTACTGCTCAGGGATGTTGATGTTTGGGGCATGACGCAGGGTGCGGAACTTTTTGTAGGGCATGTGCTATAGGAAGGAGGCATCTCTTCTCTCTAGAAAGCGGTGGTGCATGGGATCCCAAAATCGCCATGCTTTGGAGGTATGGGAGACGCCTACAAAGACACACCATCGACCTCATGGACTGAGTTTGTGGTCTCTTTGAGGCTGTGCAAGCCACACACATCCCATAGTGCCCCAGATCCTTGCTCACCTTAGATCGGCCTTCTCTTGAAACCACCGCTCCCATGGGGTGACTGCCTTGGGCAGATGCCCTTGTGGCACCCTGTTCCACACCCATGTCACATACTTGACGGCTTCCTCCCAAAAGTCAAAGGACAGACCAGACTCGCTCAACAGGGTGCGCAATGTGTCACCAAGGGCTCTATGCCACCTTCCAGCCACCCCGTTTTGTTGCGGTGTGTATGGTGCGGTGGTTTGATGCTCAATGCCTTTGGCCTTCAGCTCTGCGGTCAGGACACCCATGAACTCTCCTCCTCTGTTAGTCTGCAGTTTCAGCAGTTTACAACCAGTCTGTCGCTCAGCAAGAGGGATCCATTCCGTAACAGCGCGTTGGGCATCTGCTTTTGATTTCAGCAGGAATGCCCAGCAAAAACGACTGTAGTCGTCTGTCAGTGTGAGAATATACTGTGACCCATACTGCACAGAGGGCACCGGCATGGGGCCTGTCAGATCTGCATGAATAAGTTCTAGAGGAACTTCGCAGACCTTATCTGACCTGGGGAAGGTCTGTCTGAGTTGAGACAGTCACCGGCATTGGGCCTTGCCTTCTTGACAGTCAAGCAACGCATCTGAGTTGAAACCATGTGGACAGTCCGTAGGCATGAGACCGTGTGATGTCGTGTGTTTGATCATGTCTGTGACCAGGTCCGTGTTGATGTGTGCAAGGCAACGGTGCAGTAGGTCCTTGTGCTTTGCATCCGTGGCTGTGATGACATGTGTTTGTGGTCTGTGTGAGTGCGTCTGCACTAGTGGAAAGAGGGGGGGGCGATAGAGCATGTCAGCGTGTAAAGGCCCATCAGTCAACAGTGCCCCTGCAGCATAAAAAGGCATGCAACGTTGTTTCTGCATGAGAGTGGACATGTTGGCTTGGCAGTCTAGCTGACCCCCAGACAGAAGATACACTTTCAACTTGGGAACGTTCAACACACTTGTTAAACACAAAACGCCCCCAGGTGCTTGCAACGCCACTGTACCCACACCCTCCACATCCAACACCTCCCCAGACCCTGTTTTCACACCCTCCACATCATGCGTAGAGTACGGCTACACAAACAGCAGGCGATGCGGAGACATGTGATGTGACGCTGTAGTGTCAAACAGCCACTCATGCATTGGAAGTGCGTGTGAAGTGGTGACATTTGTGTGCGCCAATGGCTGACCTTGTGACTGTGGCATGGACGTTGGTTCTGGAGGCTACAGCTCCATGGGCGCTATCCACCCGGCTGTAGGATCTCCGGCTGTGGACTGCTGGGGCTCGGCCATATCAGAGTAGATGCGCTACGCCCATGCGGGTGCGGGAACGCGGACGGCCGTGTTTGGTGGGACGTAGTAGGGACCCTAGTAGAAAGGAGGGAGCCCCGGGTAGATTGGCTGGCCCGCTGGCGGCTGCACTACCGGTGATAATGCGTAAGTGACACCGCCGAGGGGCGTAGGAGCTCAAGGTCCTGTCATCATGGGCGTGGACCAAGTTGGGGGATGCAGCTGTTGCCCAAGGGGACGAGGCGCCGGTGTAACGAACCTCTGGTGCGCCTGCTGCTGTTGCTGCTGGGGCGAGGTCATGATGCACTGGAGATCTAGGGAGGCACGCCAGAAGTGACCATGCTTTCCGTAGTAGTTGCAGGTGTGCTGTCCCCCACCACCGCCACCTCCTCGGCCATGACCTCGTCCTCCGCCTGTCTGGGTGCCTGTCCCTCCACGTCCCCAGCCTCCCCCACCTCCCCCTCCTCTGCCTCCTCCCTGAGTAGACTTGGTGGAAACATCCGGCGGGGACTGATGGGCAAAGGCGCTAGGTGTCGGGTTGTTGGCCTCTCGCGCCTCACCACAAAGAATGTCCTCATAGTGACGTAGCTCTTCGAACACCTCCGCTAGGTCGGTGTTCTCAGTGTCGGTCACTCGAAGGCGCCTCAGAAGCCCTCGCCAAAACTCTCTGTAGGACTCTCCAAGGTGCAGCAGGACAGGTTCCAGCCATTCAAGCACAGATCAGGATGCTCTGAGCCCAAGGATTCGACGGCGAAGGTCCATTGCCGCATCCCAATAGTCCGCTATCGGTGCCCCCGGATTTGGATAAAGGTTGCGGAGGCAGTAGCGTAAAGTGATGACCAAAGCCATGCCCCGTTCTTCATGGCTGGTAGCCATGTACTGCCATGCCTCATGTGGACGCGGGGCCCCACTACGCGGGTCTGTTGGATCCTCTCCTCTCCAGCCAAAGTGGAAGTGGCGGATGGCATATGACTGGTCGTTGGGCACGGCCCGAACCAAGGCATTGAAAGCCTATAACAAAACCCGATCGTCAGTGGCATCGGTTGAGGGAAGGAGGTACAGCTCCTCCATCCCATGCTCTGACGCCCACGCCAGGAAGACATCCTTCCATGCAAGGAAGTCTTGTGTGCCCAGAGCGGGCGGCATCAGGTCCTTGTGAGTCATGACCTTGCTAAGTTTGTCCCATGTCACTGTAACTGCGTCGCCACCACCACTGGCGCCGACGCCGGCTCCAGCAGACGCTCCTCCACTCCCTGCTCCTCCACCTTGCCCTCCAGGTGCTGATCCTGCCTAGCTCATGGCTCTTAGGGTTCTAGCAGGTCCTAAGATGGGTGCGTGGGCCCTGACTCCCCTCTTTGCCGGCCGAGAGAATTTTGGCAGCAATTCGCCGGCCCACTTTGGGCCCAGTTTTTGAACGCGAGCCCGTAGCTCGTGGAAACCGTCTTGTCTTGGTCTAGGAAGAGCCCTTAGCTCATCTGCGCCCTGCAAAATCCAGTCTGTGGGCCGAGGGACCCCGCCTCCCCCTCCAAGGGGCGGATTGGCGCTTGGGCTCTCCCTCCCATGTCTTTCTTGCCCATTCGAGCTTTTTCCCTCACTTCTGCCACCTCTCCTGTCCACGCGTGGCCTAGGGGAGGGCCTTCGACGGCCCTTAGTGGTGGGTGCAGCCTGCTTTGGTGGTGGACGCGTGCATCTAAATCTGCGCGTGGCTCGGCCGCCACCCTTTTTGCTCGGCGTCACCTCTATACATTAGCCACAGGCCTAAGAAGTTTCTTTGATACCATGAGAAACTCAAAAGGGTTCGATTGCAACTTGTCTCACTTGAAACGGTCAAGGTTTGAGTATGGTTGGGTTGGTTTTCAGTCACGGCCATGGATCCGCATTAGCACCTGAGTGTTAAGCTCAAACAGAGAGGCGCTCGAGCGGGTGTGTCTCGTGGAGCGAGACCCATCCGTTGGCTGGCAAGCTTTGCTTGCCGGCGCAACCTGCTCGAGCGAGGGGAAATCCCTTGCATGACACAAAAAGGGGACTGAGTGCCCCAGTCCGCCAAAACTGAAAGTAACACAGAGTGTGCCCCCAACTATTCTAGACCTAAACTAGGCACCCGAAGTTCAGCAAACAACCAGAGTGATACAAAGCTAGGTTTCTCAAGGAATCCATAATAGTTGCCACAGCTGGCACTGAGAGCGATGCAGAGGCAATGCCGCAAGAGGGAGGCAAGCGCACTGGTGGCCCCAGAGGTAGCCGAGGGTGGGTCCAGCGTGCGGATTCAGTGTGCGTTGTCTCCACGATCTGGATCAGCATGCCCTGCGCACTCGTGTCCACATCGGAGAGGAAAACATGTGCAAAGAGAATTCACTCTGATCTCCAAGTTTTAGCACCTATGTGACTGTTTCAAGCCATACAAGACCTTTCTCAAGCAGTAGACCTTGTCACTGACCTCGAATCCATGTGGCTGGACCATGTAGATCTCCTCTTCTAAGGTGCCATGGAAGAACGTGTTGTTCACATCGATCAAGTGCAGCTACCAGTTGTGGTGAACAGCAAGCCTAAACGGAGCACGACTGGTGGTCATGCGGCCAACGGTTGTAAAGGTGTCAGCGAAACGTACACCCTCAACCTATGAGAACCCCTTTGCCATCAAGCGAGCTTTGTAGCAATCTAGTGTGCCATCACGCTTCACCTTCTTGCAAAAGATGCACTTGGCCTATACAGACTTCTGCCCAGACGGGAGGGCAACAAGCTCATAGACATTGTGCTCACAAATGGGTCTCAGCTCATCCTCACAAGCAGTGCGCCACAAATTTGTATCCATGACAAGTTCGGTTGCATCATTGCTAGCGACCAAGAACTCTTAGGAGTCCAACTCGTGACCGACATGGCACACCTGGTGCATCTTAGTGTAGTCCGCTTAGACACTCAGGCCAAGGGCCTTCGTGCTAGGATTACCACTCTGAACGCTAGGATTGGAGACTTTAGGTGCCGAATCTACTGTTTGCTAAGACCTAGAGGCCAATGGTTGAAGACGACCACCAGGCGCATGAGAGTAGCCCGAAGCCCAGGTGCTTACCTCTCGCTCGGTAGCAACCGGCTGGTCAACAGTCGTAGGGACAGTAGGCTCCTAGGGAAGGGGAGAGGATGTAGGACGATCATGGACAGGTGCTAGCTTGTGCGTTAGGGAAGCAGGATTAGAAAAAGGACCAAGTGTGACTGAGGAGACTGCCACAAGCATGAGACGAGGTGCACCAGAGCAAATCGGCATAGGCACAAAGTAGGTGTGCCTGAGAAAACCAGCATTGGCACAGAGGCAAGTGAATCAGAACAGAACGACACCAGTACGTGAGCAGGTGTGCTAGAAGGGACTGAGACTGGCATAGGAGTAGGTGTGCCAGAAGGGACTAAGAATGACAGGAGAGTAGGTGTGCCAGAAGGGATGGAAATTGGCACAAAAGCAGGTGTGGCAAGGGGAGGCTATTGGACAGACAGCCATAATGGCCGAATCATCATCAGCCAGAGACCGGAACAAAGGTGAGGAGGCCCGGACAAACCCATCTGTAGGTCTAGACTCCCCCATCCACCAAGAGCCCACGTAGGTGGGAACGTGGTCAACAACTAGCAATAGAATGCTCGACAAACCATAGGAAGTGAGAGCGTGAAAGAAGAGAACGTCTCGACACTCTATGATGCGGTGATGGACGGGGTCCCAAAAGTGTTAGGACTTTGACCGCGGGAAAATACCCAAGAAGACACACATGCGACCCCGAGGTGAGACCTTGGACCCCTGCTGGTCCTTGGTGTACCAGACGCATGCTAGGGACCCCCAAACACGAGCAAGATGGAGGTCTGTACGATGAACAAACCAGAACTCGTACGGCGTGACATGGTCCGGAAGATGACCGTGCGATAGGCAGTTCTAGACTCATGTCATGTAGGAAGACCCCTCAAAGGCAAAGGACTGTGGAAGACCGCACGCAGATCGCATAGCATGGATCGCATCCTCCTCTAGTACCCAGACACGCCATTTTGCTTTAGAGTAGCAGGGGTAGAGAGCTGGTGAAGAATACAACGCTCATGAAAGAAGGTGCCCATCTAGCCTAAGAACTCACTACCACGATCCGAGCGGAACGTATGGAGGGTCTGACGGGCTTCGCCCTCAGCCATCACCCTCCTCATTCGAGTAAAGTCATAAATCACGATAAGCTCATATCGCCCCCTATTTGAGACAGAATCGACAGGGAGGGAAAGGAGAAGGTCCGAGTGGACCAACTCAAGCCGACGCAGTGCCCAGGAAGTGGAGTCAAGGTGAGTAAAGCGATGTCGGTCTTGGACGGCTTCTCGAAAGAAGCCTCATCAAGACCGAGGGTTAGATGAGTCTAAATGAGCTTGGACACAGTGTTCGCGCTCACATGGAAAAGGTGGCAATGCAGCAAACGATGTGTTGTGGAGAGAGAACACTAGTGAAAAACACAAGTACAGATGTGACGAAGGGAGAGGAGGCAGAGGTGTTGATCTGATATGGCCTTTGTCCATAGCTGACGTTTGGACAGGCATAGGACAGACTAGGCATGCACTGCTCCCTTGGAATAATTCCCTTAAGTCTGGTCTGGATAGACAAGGCATGCTCTGCTCCTTTGGAGCAAGTATCCTTGGTCTAAACAAGATGGTATAGCCAGCAAACACAACCGAGGACAACTCTTTGTGGATTAGACATTCAGAGGTAATGTCTAGAGCGAGAGGTCACTGGGTCAGATTCTGCAATAGCGACTGATTCCTTTTGGGACCAAAAGGGGGGGACAGGAAGGTTTTGAGAGATATCTCAGAACATTCCAAGGTCTGTCCTTGTGGCTGGCGCCTCTTGGCGGTCACAGAGAGCGCCATGTAGGCAGGGGGGATGATGCAATCCAGATTGCCACCGAAGTGGCTCATCCAAGGAGCCACTGTACACCTAGGCTAGAGGCTAGCTCTAGGACTGTAAGTACCTATCAGTTGCTTGTAGTTCATTACAGTTCTTACCTTTGAGAATCCTCACAATGTTGTCCATCAAAGACAAACACTAAACAAGCACTGGTTGGTCTAAGCCCCAGGAGTTAGCTCCTCGCGCAAAAGTGACCAAGTGCTAAGGACACAGTGAAAGGAAGTGATTCCTGTGAAGTGCTGAGTTTGGAACCGTGATTCTGAGTGTGATATCTCCTCCTTGTTTAAATACTAGGAGCGAACGGCAAGTGCCATTGTGTCGGTCTTGTTTTCTAGTCCGTTGTCTCAGGCTAGTTGACAACGGATTATGGTCCCATATTGACTAGTTGTAAGGCACGCTTCTACACGCTCTCTTGCCCTCTTTGTTCTGCAGCGCGCATCAACTCCATGAGCTCCATCAGCTCTACCTGCTCCATCAACTCCAATGGCAAGTGCTGGAACTTAGCGAATAAGGGCCAAGGACAAGCTCTACCCTTGGAGGTACAACCCTCGGGCCCTAACGTGGACAAGCTCTGCCCTTGGAGGCACGAACCTCGGCTCGCTAGAGTGCATTCCTCTCTGTTTGTAGGTGATCAACGGTTGAGGGATGAGCAATGGATCTACACCTTCTAAATCAGAGGCAAAAGACAGTAAACATCAGCCAACATCGGCGTTAACAAAATAGAGAAGCAGAGAAGTAGAGAAGCAGTATGACGACGCCTAAGACTCTCAGTTCTGAGCAAGTCGATGGCGGCATGTCAAAGTTCATAGGGGTGGGTTATCCCTTGTGGAAATGGCAGTTTGAGATCGTCATGAGAGTATACACCTACCTGTATAATGTTCCTTGGATAAGAGGTTGAACCACCAAAGGACGACCCTGGGTATGAAGAATGGAGTGCCAAACATGACATGGCACTTGCGATCCTTGTGACATCAGTGTATGAGTCACAGCATGTCCATCTCCATGGCATTACACATGCATCCAAGGCTTATGAAAATCTTGCACGTGTGTACCAATCAACGGCTTTTGATAACTGTCTTTTCATTCTCTAAAAATTGTTTGGGATGAGAGTGAGCGTGAGAGAGTCGATTCCAGACTTCGTAGTGCAGTTTGAAGGACTGCTGCAACAAGTGACCTAGATGAACTGGGAAATCAACACCAACATGCAAGCCATGATCCTCCTCATGAAGTTACTAGAAAGATGGGGTCCTCTGATCACCGTCATGGATGGTTTGAAGGAGGAGGAGCTAACATATGAGGCAGTGTCCGAGTACGTGCGTAACAAAGCCATGCGTCGCAGTGGTATTGAGGCCAACATTTCAGTCTATGTTGCATAGTACGGTGGTCGTGGAAACAACTCCTCTTATAGTCAAAGTGGCAACGGAAGCAATGGCGGTAGAGGAAGAGGTAATGGTGGTGGTGGAAAGGGTTCAAAGCGTCCTGGGAAGTGTTGACATGGTGTGCCCCTTGCCATGAGTGTCATTTATTGTTCTCCCTGGTTCAACCACCAGGAGTGGTGGAACACATGAGATGTCTTTTGATTTGGATTCTTTGGATTTTTCCATGTGCCATCGAGCTTTGAATTGATCGATTTGAGTAAGTATTCAGAAATTTAGCCTAGCCCGAAGTTAGGGTGTTTCGCGGGTGGAATCTTGTACCTGCCATGGGTGGCGGGATAATCCACCGCCAGTGATCCGAGTTCGTCTCCAACGAGCTCCAAATGTACCAGGGCCATGATTGAAGTGACTATAGGGACTTCCTTGAACAGGATCATTGACTTCTGGATGAGGAAAGGCGCTTTGACAGTTCATCGTCGAAGCGCCTCCCGTTGCCTAGCGTGCAAGGCAAGGAGGGCGGCTCCACCAAGGGTTATCTCAACGGCCGTAGCAGGGGCTGTACTGCTCCGATTTGGACGTGCTTGGATACATTGGAAATCTTAGATCACAGGCTATAATGATCTGATGTAATCTCACGATGCTAACTAACAAAAACGTATTTTGATTCAGTTATACTAAATGCGACGTGTTCTGCCTACTCACATTCGTGATCCTTGTACTCCACACTCTTCAACATTGGTATCCATTGGCTACTCCAAACATTGGTAGCATGCATCAGTGAGAGCTAGGCATCCTTGATGGTATCTCCACACCCACTAGAGCCAACAAAGGGTCATGGACCCACGTATGTAGAAGGACCCTACCTCTACAACTTTTGCGCTACTACCGCGCGCCATGGGACCGACCGAGCAAGAGAGCATCGGCACTGTCTCGAAGTTCGACGGGCTTGGCTTCCACTTGTGGAGGTGGGAGTTTGAGGTCTACCTCAATGACAAGGGCCTGTTTGAGCTGGTCAATGGTAAAGAAACTTCCCCTCTGAATACTGCGACACCGGAGGAAGTGGACAAGTACAAGAAGCGCAATAAGAAGGCGCTTGCCTTGTTGGTGTTTGCGCTTGCTCCAACGCAGTGTTCACTCATTCAAGGATGCACGGAGCCTGCAGAGGCTTGGAAGAAACCTTGCTAACCAGCTCTTTGTCTTCAAGAGGCTCATCACCCTCCGAGCCAACGAAGGCGACGACATCATGGAGATCATGTAGCAGATTGAGTCCCTGACTGCCAAGTGTTTAACCACCAGGAAGAAGGTCGACCCTCAGCTGCAAGCCATGATCCTCCTCTTGGCCTTGCCGGATGTTGGATTCCCATGATCACCGTCGTAGGCGTCTGGTCCATCGACGAGCTAAAGTACCCCAAGGTGGCAGAGGACGTCCGCAATGCATGGATGCAGCGTTGTGGGAGAGAGAGTGGGGCAACATCGAATTCCGCCTATGCCTTCCGCCCTCAAGGTAAAGGGTGAGGCAAGAAGGGGAAGGCTGCTAAGCAGGGCACCAAGAAAGATGACAAGAAGGAGGAGTGCTACGCGTGTGGCAATGAAGGCCACTATGCACGCAACAGCCCCAGCAGGAAGTCGGACGAGCCAGGGAAAGCTGGAAAGAAGGACGATCGTGCAATGATGGTGAGTCCACTGACTTGAAAGATCTGGGAGTCTCCGTGGTTAACTCCGGATCGGGCCGCCACACACAACGCAAGCGGGCGGCATTTGTCACCTATGGCGCCTCGGAGCGGCGCATGACAGTAGCCAATGGCAAAACAAAGTTGGCTGCTGGTGAAGGCAACGTTTGCATCGAGATGGATGTGGACGGGGAGGCTGTCACAAGCACCATTCACGACATGATCCGCATGCCCAGTTTTGGGACAAATCTGTTGTCAGTGAGCTGCCCTACCGACAAGGGGCTAGAGATGCTCTTCAACAAGAAGGAGGCCATCATCCAGAAGGAGGGAGACGGCAAGATGATTGCATGTGGAAGGCGAGAGGACAACTTGCACCTGCTACATGCAAAGATCCTCAGCAGCCCGGCGGGGTCGGACGTTGCCCACCTCATTAAGAGGGATGATGGAGACCTCAACCTGTGTCATCGTCGCTTGTGTCACATTGCTCCCTCAACTGTGAGGGACATGGCAAAGAAGGAAGTGGTGCAGGGTCTTGAGGTCAAGAGCCTTGATGCATCTAAGAATTCCGTGTGTGAGCCGTGCGTGGTCGACAAAGCGACAGGGCAGCCGTTTGATGGCAAAGGGACGCATGCATCAGCGAAGTTGGAAGTGGTGCACACAGATGTGTACGGACCATTCAAGCCCTCCATTGGTGGAGCATGGTACTTCATCACCTACATTGATGATCACAGCCACAAGCTCTACCTCTATATAATGAAGAGGAAGAGCGATGTCCTCTCATGCATGCAGGAGTTTGTGGTGGCAGTGGAGCGAAAAACGGAAGTGAAGATGAAGGTGTTCCGAAGCGACAACGGCGGCGAGTACAAGGGCTGCTCAGCATGGATGAAGAGCAAGGGGATCACGTGGAAGAAAACTAAGCCACATTCTCTGCAGTAGAACGGCGTCACCCAGAGGGCGAACTGCACCATCCTCAACATGGTCCGGTCCATGTTGAGCGATGCCAGCTTTGTGCAGCGGTACTGGGACGAGGCTGCACGGACAGCGGCTTACATCATGAACCTGACGCAGGTGAAGCCGCTAAAAGACGCGGAGTCCAAGGTGTGGAAGACGCCACAAGAGGTGTGGAGCGGGAGGAAGCCAACCGTGGCTCACCTCTGCACATTTGGTCACGTTGCACATGCTGTTGTGCAGGCACAGGAGAGGGCAAGCTGGACCCACGGACTCCTCGATGCATCTTTGTCGGGTACAAGAGCTGGAACAAGGTATACCGGCTCTTCGACCTACGGAAGTAGCAGATTGTGAAGAGTCATGACGTCACATTCGACGAGGACAGCCGTTGGACGGACAAGGGCGTGAGTCTCTCCAAGCGTGGGGAGTGGCTGCCACTCCTTAAGGGGGGGAAACCGGAGGACACAAACGAGGGTGATGTCCGTGCGGCTCCAACCGGTAGGAACCATCCAGGCGATGGGGGAGCGGCTGATGTGCATTCAGCCGAGTCAGAAAATGAGTCCAAAGCACTGGCAGTAGTGGAGCTGAATGAGGATGCCGGGAGTAAGCCCTCATCCCCACTGTCCCCAAGAGAGGGGGAGCAGGCCAGCGGTGCGAGTGGCGCCGCGAGAGGGTAGCAGCATCAACGGTAGCAGCATTAGCAACCTCAGCAGCACCAGCCTCGAAGAAGCAGATGCGGAAGGAGGACAAGAAAACGGTACGATGCCGTAGAGGGCATCTCGACTGGGTTTGCTTAAGCGTTCTTTGCGAAAGAGGAGCCTGAGACCTTCAAGGAGCCGTTCCAGCGGAAGGATGGGGCTGAGTGGGAGGGAGTTATAAAATCAGAGCTCGCCTCCCATGTAGAGAACGACCCTTGATAGCTGATTGACAGGCCGAAGGGCGCGAAAATGGTCGGCTCCAAGTGGATCTTAAAGACGAAAATCACCAAGGAGGGGAAGGTGGAGCGGTACAAGGCACGGCTGGTGGCAAAGGGGTACGCCCAGCGGAAGGGTGAACATTATGATGAGACCTTCGCACCGGTGATGAAGTTTGCCTCCATCCGCTCCATCCTCTCTATGGCGGTGGCGTGTGACTACGAAGTCCATTAAATGGATGTGAAAACCGCATTCCTCAACGGCAACCTGGACAAGGAGGTCTATATGGAGATGCCGAAGGGGATGGACGTGCAGCCGAGGAAGGTGTGCTGGCTTCGCAAGGCACTCTATGGGCTGAAGCAAGTGCCACTCATGTGGTACCTGAAAATGGACAGCTTCATGGCCGAGCTTGGCTTCAAGCGCTGCGAGGTGGAACACAGCGTGTACGTGTAGAAGCAGCCGGAGTTGCATGAAATCATGATCCTTTATGTGGATGACCTCATCCTCGTCTCATCGGACATAGAGAAGTTGGTGAACCTCAAGCGGCAGCTATGCGGTCGGTTCAAAACGACCGACGTGGGCGAGCTCAAGTACTACCTCGGCATCATCATCAAGAGAGACCGTAAGGCATGCACGCTCGAGATGGGGCAGGCAAAGTACGTATAAGAGGTACTCCGCTGCTACAACATGGAGGAGTGCAACCCCATCGGCACACCCATGACCACCACATGTGAAGTAAGCTCTGGCATGGGGCCATGCACGGATGAGGAGAAGGAAGAGATGAAAGGTGTGCCATACCAATCTACAGTGGGGAGCATCATGTACGCCATGGTGGCGACGCGGCCCGACCTAGCCTTTGCAGAGGGCCAAGTTAGCCGCTATGTTGCTGATCCTGGGCCACTCCATTGACAAGCGGTGAAGCTGATCCTCTGCTACCTCAAAGCGATAAAACAGTCTCGGCTCGTATTTGGAGGGGAAGCGCTCCGATGCCGACTGGGCTGGTGATGTGGATGAAAGATAATCAACTTCGGGGTATGTGTTTGTGCTTTGTGGTGTAGTAGTTTCATGGGCAAGCAAGAAGCAACACTGTGTAGTACTGTCCAGCACCGAAGTGGAGTACATCATGCTCGTAGAAGCAACGAAGGAGGTGCCTGGCTGCGACGGCTGCTAAATGAGATCGGGGTGCCACAAAGGAAGCCGACGGTACTCAGTGTGGACATCATGAGTGCCATCAGCCTCACCA
Source organism: Penium margaritaceum (assembly GCA_023375785.1). Taxonomy (NCBI): domain Eukaryota; kingdom Viridiplantae; phylum Streptophyta; class Zygnematophyceae; order Desmidiales; family Peniaceae; genus Penium; species Penium margaritaceum. Next base: position 28,392 of record SZWC01023889.1, read on the forward strand.
AGAACCCTGTGTTGCACAGGAGGACCAAGCACATTGAGATCTGCCATCACTACGCGCGAGACTTGGTGGCAAAGGGAGATGTGGCTATCGTGCATTGTGGCACTAAGCGCATGCTCGCGCACGCCATGACCAAGGTACAACCCAACGACAGGCACGATGAGAGCTGCATGGAGCTTGGTCTGCGCTGTGAGGTCTGAAATGATGGAGGTTCCAAGGACAGGGAATCAAGGTTGCGGTGCAAGGGGGAGATTGATGACATGGTGTGCCCCTCTCCATGAGTGTCGTTGATCATACTCCCTGGTTCGACCACTAGGGAGTGGTCGAACACCTGATCTGACTTTGGATTTGGATTTTTTCCATGCAAGATCGAGGTTTGAATCACTCAATTTGAGTGAGTATTCAGAAAGTTGGCCTAGCCTGAAGTTCGGGTGTTTGGCGGGTGGAATCTCGTACCTGGCATGGGTGGCGGGATAATCCACCGCCAGTGATCCGAGTTTGTCTCCAACGAGCTCCAAACACACCAGGGCCATAATTGAAGTGACTAGAGGGATTTCATTGACCAGGCTGACTTTCTCCTTGACTTTTGGGCAAGGAACGCCGCTTCCACAGTTCATCGTTAAAGTGCCTCTCATTGCCTAGCGTGCAAGGCAAGGTGGAAAGCTCCACCAAGGGTTACTTCGACGGCCGTAGCAGGGGCTCTACCGCTCCGATTTGGACGTGCTTGGATACGTTGGAAAGCATATATCACAGGCTATAAGGATCTGCTTTGAATCATTTCTACTAAATGCGACGAGTTCTACCTAATCACATTCGTTATCCTTGTGCTCCGCAATCATCAACATTGGTATCCATTGGCTGTCCCAAACATTGGTAGTGTGCATCAGTGAGAGCTAGGCATCCTTGAGAGTGTCTCCACACCCATTAGAACCAACAGGAAGTGCCACAACTGTGGCAAGCCTGGACACTGGGCACGGGAGTGTAGGGCTCCCAAGAAGGAAGACGGAGGTAAAGGTGGCAAGAACGAGGGAAAAGGAAAGGGTAAGGAGTTGAAGAACATGATGGCTGAGAGTGTGTCCAAAAGCAAGGGATTGGCACTGCTCAAGCGTGGAGCCTACGGGATTCACTCTAGCACGAACCATCGCTCTTCACACGAGAAGGATGGATTCATGTCCATTGGGGACACCAAACGTCGCTTCAGGTGTGCCAACGATAGCCTTGTCTATGCACAAGGCGAGAGAGAAAACTTGATCGGCATAAACGTGAATGGTGCTGAGAAAGACTTGAAGCTGGAGAAGGTCGTCTACATGTCGTCTTATGCGGCAAATCTCTTGTTAGTGTCCAAAATTCTGAACCACGACATGACGGTCCTCTTCACATAGGAAGAGACCGTGATTGTCAAGAACAAGGACATCAAGATCTCCTATCCCACGGAGAGTCTTGTTACACAGGTCCCAAGAATTGATGAGCTCTACGTGCTATAGACCAAGCCCCTTGAGAGCACAGACAAGGGGTATGCGGCTGTTGAAAAACCAAAGTCTCCAAAGCCTGATATTGCACCACAGGCCGTGGCCATGGCCGTGACCTCCACCAACAGCACAGATGCTTAGCCAGGGCACCGGCGCTTTGGCCATGTGGCTGACAGCACGTTGCAAGCTATGTAGCAGGACGAAATGGTTCATGGGATGGAGGGATGCAAGACCAGGGATGAGGGAAATTGCAAGAAGTTGCGTTAGCCATACCTCCAAGGCAAGAGAAAGAGAAAGCCCTTTGAGCGTAATGGACAACGTGCGGCAGCAATCTTAGACCTGATTCACTATGATTTGTGCAGACCATTCCACACTCCTTCAAACAATAGCAGCAAGTTTTTTTCGATGACCAGAGTCGCAAGATGTGGATCTACTTCCTCAAGGCAAAGGGAGAGGTCAAGGAGAAGGTGCAAGAGTTTGTCTTCATGGTAGAGCGACAGACGAGCAAGAAGGTCAAGATCTTGCACACGGACAACGGTGGTAAGTACGGACGTGCAAGGGTTGGTTGAGCCAACACGGTATCAACCACCAGACCACCACGCCTTACACCTCCCAGAGCAATGGCGTAGCCGAGCGGATGAACCAGACTGATCCAGTTTCAGGAACCTGATCACTTGATTTGAGCAACACAACCCACTCTCCTGACTTGGGAGCATGGGTAGGATCTAGCATCTCTCCCTTGTCGAGCGTCGTCTTATCATACTCAACGTCTCAACTTCTTATGAGTTTTCCAGCTGCTTGCTCCCACAGCCTGCATGCCTTGTGTGCAGTGTCATAGCCGACATTACACACTTGTGAGCGGGTGTATCCAGTTTGCCACTTCCTTCTCCTGCTTGGACTTTTGCCCAGGTAATGCAGCTGAAGACCCTCAAGTGTGAGGCATCTGGCTTCTTCCCTGACAAATCCTCCTACGGCATCCTTAGGTGCTTCTCTTACTGCTTCTTGCCGCATCTTCCAATTTTAGTAGCTGGAGTAAGATCCACAAGGTACCAAAAGATCTGGAGGTCCACGAGATGGATGTCAAGATAGCTTTCCTATATGGGAAACTTGACAAAGAGGTGCTGATGGAAGTGCCCGAGGGAGTGAAGGCCCTAGAGGGCAAGGTATGCAAACTTGTGAAAACGTTGTATGGGCTTAAAAAGGCTCCAAGGATGTGGTACAAGGAGATGGACAGCTTCATGGCCGGGCTCACCTTCAGGCAATGCCATAATGACCCTAGTGTCTACGTGCGGGAGGATGAGCAAAGCTTGATGCTAGTTACGTTGTACGTAGATGACGTGATCATCTGCTCGTTGTCAGTTGGGTTGTTGAATGAGCTAAAGTCAGATCTCAGCAGCAGGTTCAAGATGAAGGATATGGGTCCTCTCGAGTTCTACCTCAGGATAGCCAATCACAACCGAGTAGTAGGTACCATTGAAGTGAACCAGACCAAGAACATCATGGAGGTCCTCAAGCGCTACAACATGGAGGACTGCAAGCCCATCAACACACCCATGACAATAGAATGCAAGCTCTCCTCCTCCATGAGACCCAGTATGGAAGTAGAATGACGTGAGATGGAGAACATTCCCTATCAATATGTTATTGGCAACCTCATGTATGCCATGGTACGAACACTCCATGACATTTGATATGCTGTGGAATAGGTCAAAAGGTTTGTGGCCAATCCAGGACCAAAGAACTGGAAAACAGTGAGGCGCATCATGCACTTTCTATAGAAGGACACGTCACATGGACTCCAATTTGGAGGCCTAGAAGGATCTGACCTGCTACGCCTTATGTGCTACACAAACGCCGACTTGGGAGGAAGAATCGATGACAAAAATTCCACCTCGGGCTTCGTGTGCTTCTTGCATGGTGGTGCAGTCTCTTGGGCAAGAAAATAGCAAGATTGTGTCTCCCTCTCTACTGTTGAGGCACACTATATCACTCTGTCAGAAGCATGCAAGGAGACACAATGGCTATGTAGCCTGCTTGCTGAGATGAAAGTTCCATAGACGTAGGCAACGGTGGTCCGCATTGACAACGAGAGTTCCATGCAAATGGTACAGGATGACGTCATCTCCCGGCGGACCAAGCACATCAACATCAGGTAGCACTACTCACGTGACCTGGTCGCAAAGGAGATTGTGGACGTGGAATGCATGGAGACCAAGAAGATGCGTGTAGATTGCATTACCAAGGCGCTTGATAGAGAATTGCATTCTGCAGGTACCCAAGGGATCGGTATGGTCAACGTAGCGGGCGAAGACTAAGGCCAAGACAGTTGGAGAGAGAAGATATCACATAGCAAATGGACAGAGGTGCAAGGGAGATTTTGTTGATATGATATGCCCCTCGTCCAAAGTTGACTTTTGGACAGGCACAGGACAGACTAGGCATGCACTGCTCCCTTAGAGTAAGTCCCCTAAGTCTCGTCCAGATAGACAAGGCATGCACCGCTCCTTTGGAGCAAGTCCCCTTAGTCTAAACTGGATAGTATAACCAATGAATACTACCTAGGACAACTCCTTGTGGCTTTGAGGTTCCAGAGTTCTCTAGAGCGAGAGGTCACTGCGTCAAATCCCGCCATATCTACTTTTCTTTGTGACCAAAAGGGGGATAGGAAGGTTCTGAGAGACATCTCAGAAAATTCCAACGTCCTTCCTGGTGGTTGGCGCAGGCTAAGCTCAAGAGCATGGACAAAGAGCACATCGGCAATGTACAAGGGGCTAGACAAACCATCAAACCACACAACCTCAACTCTCCGCACAGGCAACGAATGACGAGACCGTGTGCAAACAGACCGAACGGACACAACGGGATCGAGCACGATGGAGTCAATCTGAAATAAATCATGTGATGGATGGCACGAGAGTCAAAGATCTAGGTGCCACTCGGCTCACGACCAATCGTTGACACTGAATAACATGTCACAAAACAATCTGCCTCTGCTAGGCATGAAGTAGAGGACTCGAGACAAAGAGGAACAGCTTGGAGTTATGACTCATGAAGCCAGTCGGTATTGTCAGGTTCATCCTCATCATGAGTGGACTGAGCTCCTCCACAAGCATCATCACGGGTAACAGACACAGCAGGACAAGGTGTCTGGGAACGACGCGGCTGTGACGACACACTTGTACCTCCCTAGGTACAAAGCGTCACCAGCTGACGAAGCTCCACGATTATGCGATCATGAGGGTCCATATCACCACTGTTGTCTGGTGAAGCGGCTACGTCTATTGCAGTCATGGACGCGGTGCGACTCGTCCGTGTGTCACTAGTGGACATCCCCTACGCATGTGCCACCTGGAGGTTGCGCATGATCAAATGCCAATCAAGTGGCTGCTCACACACTATGTAGTGATGATCGTCCCCATGGTTGTAGCAATGGAAAGAACATCCACTTCCACTGCTCATCTGCTACCTCTGTTGATGTTGCTATCCCTTACTATGTCTCTTTTTCCTCTTCTTCCCGTGTGTGACCACTACAACGTCTTGATTCAATCTACTTGGGGTAGAGGAGGAAAAGGAGGAAGTGGTGGAGGTGGGACTGCTAAACCGGGGCGAAGGCATAGGAGGGATTGCAAACACTGCTGCAACAAGTGGGCTCTACTGATGGGTGACAGCAGCCTCATGAGCCGATGTCGCCTGAAGAAAGTAGCAATGAGTGTAAGGAAGCTACTGTAGTGACTCCGACAACTCAGAGAGGACCGCCCCTAAAGAGCTTCACCTGGTTTAAGTGCGCCCCCAATCATGATGGCATCGAGTACCCAGAGCTGCATCTTGTCACCAGTCCCAAGACACGTGTAAAGGTGCATGTCGCGTTTTAAATACCCCTGTGATCTCCATGGGACTCTGGCGGAGGGAGTGTAACTCACACAGTCAAGCTGCCTTCGTGGCATGGGTCTCTACCACAAGCAGAGTTAGGGCCAGCTCCTAGCCCTGGCTTGGGTCTGCTCCAACCGCGGCCCCTGCCTCACCAAGAAAGGGACAAAAGTCGACTACAGTCTCCCACGACATGGAGTAGAGTAGACCACGCATTGCTCTTGCTGCTATCAGGACCTGGTGAGCTTTGCGAGTCTGGTATTGACTGTAGTAGTAAGGCCAAAAGCCCTCAGAGATGTCCCAAGCCTGAAACAAGGTTTCCCAGCAATCAAAGCCTTCATCCCTATTGTAATGCGGTGGAGGTGTCTCAAATTCCTTCGGTCGCCGATCCGTGGGGAGGGCAACTTCAGGCTCAGGAGATGGTGGACGACGCACAAGAAGATCAACAGTGAGAAAAATACCACCAAAGGTGAATGCTGCTCAACGACGTGACTTGTCTTGACGGCAAGAAGGCGGCGGGGTGAGAGGTTGGGGCCCCAGACGTAGTTCACGAATGCGCTACACAAGAACACAAACCTCGTCCTCACGTGTGTCATCCTCCATCTCCTCCTCATCCCACGTGTCAACCTATGATGAGGGGTGTTGAGTTCGCGGTGTTGTTTAGGGCATAGATTGCTGAACGGATGGTGCAACAGTAGTATGTCCTCTTGGAGTCTCTTGAGAGGCCCTTGAACGACCCCTCACTTACTCTGCGATCTCTTGTAGGGCATCGTTCTGAAGTTGCTACTGGCGGCTCATCTCATCCTGCGTCCGAGAAGCTTGTTGATTGTGAGTGCCTACGACAGTGGGCTCATGATGCCAGAAGAGGAGGAAGAGGAGGGGTCTCATAGCCCCTTGCCCTTGTCACGGACCGGCGGCATCCATGCTGCTCAGTATGGGTCCAAACATCAACGTTGTCAAAATTAAGAACCGTTTGCATTTCTCAAAGAGATGGAACGTTGGCAAAACATGATGTCTCAATGAAAAAACTGATTGTGTTGGTGTTGACATCATCATCTACAATGATGATGTCAACATTAAGGTTGCCCAAATGAAGTGAAATTTGGAACGATTATGTGCCAGAGAATGTCGAATGCAATGGTTTTGTGCAATAAAGCCACCAACTGTTTCACAAGAGTCACCGTATTTTTTTTTCCAGTAAAAATCCGGAAATCATTTACACCGGAGAGTGTCGTTTTGCTTCTTGGAGCCTACTGGGCACAACATTAGGCCAGAGTGGATGCGATGGATAGTTTTTTGTAAGGAATTTCTAATGAGCCCTTACACGCCAAAAACGGTGGTCATATGGGGTAGTTGGACTCTCACATCCAAAGGGGGTGTCAGGTGCGTCCTGAGTGAAGCCTCCGGGAACCTTCATGGGCCCACTGTCAACATCACGCGCCCCATCTGCTGCTGGAGAAGGTTGGTCAACCCTTGGCTGCCCCGTGGTGGTGGCATTGTGATGCGGTTGCAAGGATGCCTCTGCTACTGCAATTTGCTGCGGCGGGTCACCGTGGCTTGGTGGGTCCTCCTACGACCGTGGCTTTACCTGTGACTCTCACTACTGTTGCCACTATTGAGTCTCTGCTACGCAGCTCAACGAGGGATGCCTCGCCGCTCTAAAACCATAAGAAACTGCTAGGAAGCTTCCTAGCCTTGCTGTCACTGACGTTGCGACACAGTCCAATCAGTTGGCGCACCAACAAGCAAGCAAGTGCAAGAAACAGCAAGAGTTCGGCTAGGGAGACATGCAAAGTCTCATAAGCTCGAATAGCTTAGTAATAGAGAGAGAGGTGAAAATTGACCAGTACACAGCACAAATACCTGTCGCAGGTGACGGCGGTTGACGCACACCGCAATGTCAGTTTGTCCTAAAACTGGTCCAAAACCATTGTTTTGGCCGTAACTCTGCGCACACACATCCAAATGCAATACCGTCTGAACCTAAAGATGCAGAATCTCGAGTTGGACGCTACGACTGTTCAAACGTAAAGGTTCGGCATCAATCAGTGGACACACAATGTAAAAGATGCGAATCGGGCTCAAAACCCAGTCCACTGAGAAAACTATAGCCGCTGTAGAAAAACCACAGAGCACCCCAGCAAGCACCCAGGACGTCGTGCAGCTGTCTGGCAGCTGCGGTTGGGTGGAGCCACCACCCGTTAGTCATCCGGCACTAGTTGGGTCCGCATCAGGGATCTGCACGAGCATGGACACGGTTGAGTGGTCACAGTAAGTTGTACAAAAGACGGGGAGGACTCACATCACAACAGGATCTGCACCCGGGACAACATGCTACTCCCCCAAACACCCACAAGCAAACAATGATGCATGCGAAGGCAGTAAGAGTGTACGAGGCCTGACATCGATAAAATCCTAGCAAGACAGTCAAGAGGAGAAGGACCGAGGCAAGTTGGTTTTGCCAAGAGGCATCCCTGGGAAGCTTGGTGGCTGCATGATGAGACTAATGCCAGCAACTATGGCGATCTTGAGCGCCGACTCCCCAGGTGCAACCATGATCATTTAATCTATACACGAGGGTGTGAGCATGTGTGGTGAGAGAAGAGGGCATAACACAACTTCAACATGCGTGAGGGCGTCGAGCGCAAGCGAGCTTGCCACTCGCTCTCTCTCACCCTCGCTACAAAAGGAACAGAGGTCTTGCTCCTTGTTCCTAACTTGCGCACAAGCTATCCGTGGCATTCCCTTGAGCCGTGTTTCACATGTTCTCGTGTCCCTTTCTTCCCGTCATCAATGATCTGCACAGTCAGTTTCTATCATACCTCAGCACAAGTACATTGAGTCAAAGAACTGTTGAAACTAATAGATGCAAAGTCCTGTTTCGGACTACACGACTGCAAACATGCACGTGTCCTGCACTAATTGGTGGACATACAATCCACAAGCATGGAAACCCGACCCTCTAGCCTGCTGTCCGCCACCAGTCATGTGCCTTCCAAAGTCCATGTCACCCATCTTTCCGCAGTTCACCCACGCAGAGGCAATGGTTCCGTCCACCAGATAAGCTGCCTCTCACCACCCCATGAGTGTGGCTGGAGGGAGAAGAGGGAGAAACACCAAACACTTGAACCTCATTGCTTACATGCATTTCATTGCACAATTCACCTAGATGAATATTATGTTGACACGGTGAGGGGTCCACCACATCAACCTGAGAATGATGCAACAGAAGAAGATGTGAGGAGCACATGCTTGAGGCAGCCTCAAGTGTTTGGCAGCCAAGTTGGCACCCATTGCATGAGACGTATGAGTGGACTCTTTCATTTCAACTAGGCAAGAATCACCTACAACATATTCGCTGCAAGAAACCCCCACAGATGCATCTCTACTGAAAGAGGTAGGTTGGGAACAACTGGCGTGAACCTATCGTGCATCCAAGGCTTTCCATGTGTGCCATGGCCTCTTGCTGTGACGCCCGTTTTGCCTGCAGCCCTTAGGCCGCCACTCATGACTCGCTGATTCTGAACGTGCAATAATGAACTCCCATAGATGGGAGTCACCTGAACATGTGCAAGTGTCCACCGAAGGCAGGTCGGGCAGCGGAGGGTGTGCAGATCAAGCAGAGAGCTCAGATTGAAGCAACCAGAGGGAGGAGAGAGAACTAAGGAGCTGACAGGGATGGCAAGGAGGGGGGAGAGCGGACGTGGAGAAGCCAAGAGGAGCAAATACACGAGGCTCAATCTGCCTCATGAGACGAGAACGCTTCTGACAAAGGCCGGCATGCGGGCTGGAAGAAAACTGGCACCATGGAGGCGTGGAGGCGGGAGGGAGGGAGGCAGGTAGACNCGTTCGAGGCCGTTACCAATGCAGACAAGGGGGCTGTCACATCTGTTTTGGCACGTACATTCCTGCTCCTCTTCCCTTGAGCTCGAGCCTGCAAAATCAAGGGGACGCACGAGAAAGGATGCATCAGTCTCCATGCAGCCTCTGTCTCATCCTCCCTCTGTAGGCCAACCATTTAGCGCACAACCAGGAAATGAATGCTCCTGAGACCAGTCAGACACAAAGGGGCAGGCACACAGCGATTACGGACACTGGTCATCGGCAACGCCGCACGACAGATGGTATGTGAGAGGATACGGAATGGGGAAGTGGCAGGTGCAGTTGTGTCCCCAGTGCACTCCTTGGAGGTGAATCCACAGCAGCGGCAGCAGGAGCAGCAGCAGCACCAGACGCAGCGGCAGCAGCAGCAGCGGCGGTGGTGGCAGCAGCAGAAACAGCAGTGGCAGCAGCAAAAGCAGCAGCCGGAGCAGGAGCAGCAGCAGCAGCAGCAGCAGCAGCAGCAGCAGCAGCAGCAGCAGCATCAGCAGCAGCAGCAGCAGCAGCAGCAGCAGCAGCAGCAGCAGCAGCATCAGCAGCAGCAGCAGCAGCAGCAGCAGCAGCAGCAGTCGCAGCAGAAGCAGCAGAATCAGCAGCAGCAGCAGCAGCAGCAGCAGCAGCAGCAGCAGCAGCAGCAGCAGCAACAACAACGACAACAACAGCAGCAGCAGCAGCAGCAGCAGTAGCAGCAGCAGCAGCGGCGGTGGCGGCGGCGGCAGCAGCAGAATCAGCTGCAATCCTAGCAGCATCACCAACAACACAAGCAGCAGTAACAGCAACACAGGCAGCAGCATCAGCAGCTGTAGACAAGGGTATGAGGGAAACTCGAAGGTCGGTCGCAGGAAAGCCTGACGCCAAACCTTGGTTACCCCCAGAATGGCGGGTTGAAAACAGACTCAATCCAACCACACTTCATGCAGGCGCACTTGCGACGAACCAATCCACCCCATCCACCCCATCCACCCCATCCACCGAATGTGAAGGCATGGCTTTTGCAGATGCACATGTCACGTGTGGCATGCCGTCAGCAAGACTAAGAGCATGCAATGCATCTGTCACATGTGCCATGCCATCACCAAGACTAAGAGCATGCAATGCATCTGTCACCTGTGGCATGCCGTCAGCAAGACTAAGAGCATGCAATGCATCTGTCACCTGTGCCATGCCGTCAGCAAGACTAAGAGCATGCAATGCATCTGTCACCTGTGGCATGCCGTCAGCAAGACTAAGAGCATGCAATGCATCTGTCACCTGTGCCATGCCGTCAGCAAGACTAAGAGCATGCAATGCATCTGTCACCTGTGCCATGCCGTCAGCAAGACTAAGAGCATGCAATGCATCTGTCACCTGTGGCATGCCGTCAGCAAGACTAAGAGCATGCAAT
>SZWC01023890.1:11212-23418 GCA_023375785.1 Penium margaritaceum
GAGAGAGAGAGAGTGAGAGAGAGAGAGAGAAAGAGAGAGAGAGAGAGAGAGAGAGAGAGAGGGAGAGAGAGAGAGAGAGAGAGAGAGAGAGAGAGAGAGAGAGATAGAGTGAGAGAGAGAGAAAGAGAGAGGTTTTAGTGCATGGTTTCAGAGCGCACTGTTCGAGCACACTAGAAAGTGAGTGTATGGTTTGTCCACCATTGGGCATATATGATAACACAATAATATGTCTTTGGACTTATCTAGGTCGAATAGCTAATTATAGCTTTCAGTACCTACAAAAACTAAATAGAACATACTTCATGCTGCTCAACATTATCTCATTTGGTCTTCCCATTTGATTTTTATTTATTAAATTTTTCTACCATACAGTGGTTGGTCCAAGCTACAAAACATGAACACACACTATTATAAGAAAAAAATAGATGTAGTGTAAAATCATTGTATTCATTTCCTAAAACGAATTCATCAGCTATACAAGACAAAGTTCAAGGTGTGACTAGACACATGAGACAAATTAGGTCACTGAGTGCTTTTAGTGTACCTCTGCATGGTGATTAACCACACTTTCCACATACACTAACCCCACACACTAGTCCCTTCTAAGAAAGGAATGTTTTCCACATAATACAAAACATAATTTGCTTTTAAACACACGAGACAAACTAGCACACTCAAAGTGTTCTTAGTGTACTTTTATATGGTGACTGAGCGCACTGGCCACATACACTAGCCCCACGCACTGGGGTCCTTTCAAATAAGTCTATCATTCTTCCATATAAAACAAAACACAAGGTTATCTTTGACACATGAGACAAATTAGCGCATTGAGTGCGCTCTCAGTGTACTTTTATATGGTGAGAGAGTGCACTCGCCACATACACTCGCCCCATGTACTAGACTCCTTCCGAAGAGGAGACATGTTTTTCCATGTAGGACAAAAAGGAAATTTTGCTTTGACATATGAGACAAATGAGCACACTGAGTGCACTCTTAGTGTACTTTTGTATGGTGCCTGTGTGTACTTGCCACATGCGCTAACCCCACGCACTGGAGTCCTTTATAAGAAGAGAGTTTTTAGGCCATAGAAGACAAAAATACACTCTTCTCATACACCATCGAATTAGTGTAAGGATTGGTGTAAGGTACTCCCTTGTGCGAGAGTACACTCAAGGTACACACTAAAAAACTAGTGTGTGAAATGGCCTCAATTAACCATGCCTCCCCTCATTAGTTGTCCGATTGCAGTGAAACAACTTCCACCGGATTAAGCAACTTGTCATATTTCAGGGGCAATATTCCACTTTAGGATCCAAGCAATGCTCAAGCAGCTAGATTCAACTGCGAAGATTTTCCTCTCTCTGGCGGCTCGACTGTGCCTCCCGGCGCTGCACTTGGGCATTAGGAGGGGGAATTGTTTAACATGAACAAGATCAGTGTGGCGTGCATCTCCGCCTGTCATGGTGTGCAATTGTGCACGTGATGATCAGGTGCATAGAAACAGTGAGAGAATATATAACATATCAGCTTGCAGTGGCCCGACAACAAGAAATGAACCAATGTCATCAAAGAGCAAGCACCTCTGATTTCGCATTAGTGTGGACATGCCCCCTTGAGGATCAAGTTGACCACCAGAAAACAAGTTAACATTCAGAAGGGGTGCATACAACACTGCAGTCAGCCATATCTCCCCTCTTGGCACTTTTAGAGCAATTGTGCCCACACCTTTAACCTGAAACAACTCCCCAGAGCCCGTCCACACACCATCAACGTCATGTGCAGCATAAAGAGCCGGTGGTGCAGTGACATGTGATGTGATGCAGCTGTGTCATGAAACCACTAATGCATGGGCAGGGCATGGAAAGTGGTAGCGTGTGTGCAACCCAACTTCTAACCNCTCTGATTTCGCATTAGTGTGGACATGCCCCCTTGAGGATCAAGTTGACCACCAGAAAACAAGTTAACATTCAGAAGGGGTGCATACAACACTGCAGTCAGCCATATCTCCCCTCTTGGCACTTTTAGAGCAATTGTGCCCACACCTTTAACCTGAAACAACTCCCCAGAGCCCGTCCACACACCATCAACGTCATGTGCAGCATAAAGAGCCGGTGGTGCGGTGATATGTGATGTGATGCAGCTGTGTCATAAAACCACTAATGCATGGGCAGGGCATGGAAAGTGGTAGCGTGTGTGCAACCCAACTTCTAACCTGCTGCTGGTGGTGCTGTGGGAGGCACGGTCAGCATCAGCTCATCAAAAATTGGCCATGCTAGGTCTGGATGGGCCCCTGCGACTGTGGCTATCCCCGTCTTCTCCCATGTGCAAACTGAGCTGGGTGTGGAGGCGTCTCTGCGAGCATGGGAGGGTGTGCGTACATCCCTGGGTATGGTGGTGGTGCTGGAAAGGGGTGTGGTCCTGGTGGGAATATCTGAGGATCAGCAGCTGCGATGGTGCACCATGTCACTTCTGCGACTGGTGGATGCATTCGAAGTGGTGCATCATAGCCACCCTGCGGGTACAGCAGCTCTGGTGCCTGAATTAGTGGCTGCAGCCACTAACGCTGTTGTTGCTGATGCTGCTGTTGAGTACATTACGGCTGCTGCTGTTGCTAATGCTGCTCCAGCATCCAGCGCTGAAGAGTACAGCAAGAGTACCAGAAGCGATCTGCCTGAGTGCAACAAATACATGCATGACCTCCAAGGTTGCTGCCACGACCAAATCCTCGTCCTCTGTCTCTCTGGGGGTGACAGCCACAGGTGCCCCGGCACTGGAAGTCACCTATGTGACCGTTGCTGCAGCAGACTGATGAGTGTGCGCGGTGGGGGTATATGTCCTGGATTCACGTTGTTCTCCCTTGAGAATTTCCTCATATCTCCGGAGCTGTCTCTAGAAAACTTTGAGATTGATGTTCTTGACCTCCACAATAGACGTGCGGCAGAACACCTCTCAGCAGAAGTCCTTTTAGTCTTCTCCAAGGTGGACAAGTACCGTTTCAAGCTATTCAGAGATCAAGCAGGATGTCCCTAGCCCCAGATAGCAACGTCAAAGATCCATCGCTTCGAACCAGTAGTCTGACACCGGTGCTCCCAGTTTGGGGTAGAGGGTACGCAAGTTATCCTGAAGGGTCACCAATAGTGCCATTCCCTGCCATTCCTGCCACTTCAGTAGATGCTGCCAGGTTTCATATGGACAAGAAGCTCTACTCCAAGGATTGGTGAGATCCTCTCCATGCCCCCCTTAGGAAAACTGTTCAAGAAAATACCCTTGTGGGTCCGGGAGAGCCTGCACAAGGGTGTTGTAGGTGATGAGGAGAGTTTGGTCCCTCATGTCTGTTGTGGGGAGCTGGAAGAAGCAGTCCTCAAGCCCATGCTCCTTCCTCCATGAAAGGAAGAAATCCTTCCATATAAGGAACTCATGGTTTCCAAAAGCGGGCAATGTGAGGTCGCAATGCAATCCCAAGCAATCTATGTCCTGCCATGTCACTGCCGCGGACATGGCTCCGTGCCCTCCGGCAGCTTGGCCATCATTGTCATTCGGGTGACCACCACCGTCGGTGCGGTTCCTGTTTCTTCCTTGAGTCCCCGATGTTATACGTAAGGCAGTGGCATACGGCCATTCCTCAGTTCCTCTAAGAAGTATGCCTGGGCTGGCTCTCATGCCCCCAGGCCCTCCTTAGGATGGGCTGGCGGCCTTCCTCACGGAACCCCGCCTTTTCCTCTCTTCACCTCTTTACTTTCCCTTGCCCTTTAGCTTAACTCCAGCAGTATCAAAAGCGCTGGTCAACCTTGAAGGCCTTGCAATGGAGGTGTGAAAGCCATCCTCAGGCACGACAAGCCTCGTCAACTCTCCAGGGGTCAATGTTTCTTCCTTCAAGACTTTGCAGCCACCAACTTTATGGGCCCAGTTCTGTCGTCTGCTACAACTGGTGGCCAAGAACTGAGCTCTGTTTCCATGACAAAGTCTCTAGCTTTCAAATGAAACTTGAATAACTGATAATGGTGTGCATGCTTGCCCTAAAACTCTATGGCGGCAGTTTTGCGTTAAGTTGCCTTAGTTTCTTTAAGTGACAAGGAGGAGAGGGGAGAAGCAACGCACGCTAGTCATACTTCACTCAGCGTGGTTGGCGAGCAAGGCTTGCCAGCCAAGAACCTCCTTCTTTTTTCACAAAGTCCTGTGGGTTTTTTCATGAAACCTCCCTCTACTTATGTGGGTCCCAGAAACTGGCCCTGGGTGTGCACGACAAGTGGTGAGCCCAGTTAGCAGCAAAAATCACACAACAAAAGGTAGTACATCTGAAAGCATTAGCCACATCCTACATCATAGCATCAGATGATATGCCACATCTTAAGGAATGTCTTCACGGCGGATGTCGGAAGGGTATGGGACCATACTGAGAGGAGTCATGCAGCCAGAGATCAAAGGCACCACACAGTTGCTCAAGAGAGTGGAGTCTCAGCATGGATCTGCCCTGGTCTTTAGATTACCATGTCCTGCACACCTCAGGACACACATGTGATAAGGATACAGGACATGGATCAACACTCTATTTGCTGGTTGAAGAGCGCCCCAGGCAGCCTGGTCACACCCTCTGCCGAGCCAAATGCTCCTGAGATACCTGTCACTGAGCGCAACACACACACACACCCCCCCCCCCCCCTCCCCAGGCCACCCAAGAAGGCCCCTAGTATCTTCATGGCAGGGAACGCAAGCTCAAGATGTTCCTGCTCCACTAACTGCCTCCATTTTCCATCTAACCTCCCCTTCATTTGTACCATGTCCTCCAGAGCCACCCCCAGCAGCCGTGTCGACATCTATCCCAAGGAAGATCTCTGCAGATTTACAATGACCACATCCAGCACCAGTATGTGGCCTGTCACCGTTTGGGTGCCCCTCAGGTAGCACACTACTTGGGTCCTCTGTCACCCCTCCCACGCTGCTCTCCTGCATCACAGCAGCCAGCTTCGAAACTATCACGTCATTTTCTGCTTTCAGGGCCCCGTCCCATGTGCACCGGAGCGCATGCTATGGCTCGCATGGGTGGTCCCGGACCCTCTCCAGGCAGACACAATCCGGGGATTGAAGGAGGTGGGCATTGGGCGATCCCAGCTGGAACCGGCATGTCACTTGCCAGTCCTCGGGACTGGCAATTGACATGCCGGTCAGTTACAGGCCTGGGGTGTGCCAACAGCCAATCTGTGCTGTAACCTCCCTGTTCCATCAACTACTGTAGTTGTGGCCATGCCCCTTCCTCTCCTAGCTCTGCCTTCACCACCGTTCGTAGCTCATCCAACTACAACTCATGAAACTGGGTGCAAAGGTCCTAAAACAGAATCCGTGGGGTCCCTTGCTCACATGTTGCTGATCCGGGGACCTCATCTCACACCATAGCGGGAAACCCCTATAGTTCACAACTCCACACAGGTCCCCCTCGACCATCCCCCTTGCTCCACATCCTTGCCTCTACCTGGCTCTCCCAGTCACAAAAGGTACAGCAGGCGTAGCACCAGATGCCAGGACTGGAGGCAACTGCAGACAAAAGTTAAGCCAGCTGTGCCACCGAAGTCAACCCCAGCCCGTCCAACCACGTCGGCCGTTGTCCTTGCCCCTCTGCATGACCCACTGCCTGTCAACTGGCCTGAGGCAAACGGACTAGAAAATAGGGCCGACACAATAGCACCTGCCGTCCGCTCCTAGCATTTCATCTAGGAGAAGATATCACCCTCAGGATCACGGTTCCACACTGAGTAACTCCTAGGCAATCACTTTCTAACAACTGTGTTCACTTAACACTTGGTCGCTTTCGAGGGAGGTGCAAGTCAAAGACCAACTCCTGGGGCTTAGAACAACCAATGTCTTTTTTATACTTTCCTTAGTTGGACAACTCTCTGAGGAGCATCTAAGGCCACGTTGTGTAATTATAATGAAGAATAAGTCTGGTATTTATAGTCCTAGGCCTGGCTTATGAGGTGTGTGGGTAGTGGCACTTTTGGGGTGGCCACTCCACACCACCTTACCAGCTCGCAAATTGGCGCATCCACTGACCGCCAAGTGGCACATCCTCCTCATGCATGTAGAACTGTCTAAGTAACTTCCCCTCTGTAGGAAGGTCAAAATCCTTCCTGCGCACATCAAGGCTCGATCGCAAGACCTGTTGTCCCTAAATCCGACATCCTATCCGTTGCACTACACTTCTGGTGTCTCGCTTGGACTTGCACCACGAACACGGTTTGAGGAACTTACTCCAAGGGAGCAGTGCATGCCCAACCTATCCAGTAATCCATAGCAGTGGCCATGGGGCATAAATG
The DNA here is from genome assembly GCA_023375785.1 of Penium margaritaceum. Classification (NCBI taxonomy): domain Eukaryota; kingdom Viridiplantae; phylum Streptophyta; class Zygnematophyceae; order Desmidiales; family Peniaceae; genus Penium; species Penium margaritaceum. The sequence continues at coordinate 17,521 of SZWC01023890.1, forward strand.
AACAACAATCTCTCCCTGGCACCTCAAGCCGCCTGCTGTAGTAGTTTTCTTCTGCATGAACCTGTAGCTCTCTGTTTTGTTTGTGCACGTCAGCTATCATGGTCTTTAGTTCTCATCTCCTGCATCACCATGCCGATTCCTTGAGCGCCTGCAACATGTAAGTCGCTGTCTAGTGGTTTTTTCAAGACGTCCGCAAGCATTTTCTTGGTTGCGACGTGCTCAAGTTCCACAAAACCCTTGGAAACAAGGTCATGTGAGTAGTGGTACCGAATTTTGATGTGCTTTGTACGCCGGGAGATCATGTCGTCCTCTGCCATAGCGATGGCACTCTAGTTTTCAATGCGGATGACCGTTGCTTCCTCTTGTGTTCCCTTGATCTCATCAAGAAAACTACAAAGCCACTGTGTTTCTTTGCACACTTCGGAGAGTGTGATGTACTCCACCTCAGCAGTAGAAAACAAGACGCAATCCTGCTTCCTGCTTGCCCACAAGACCACACAACCGTTGAGAAGGCAGAAAAAGCCTCACGTGGACTTCCTATTGTCAATCCACCCTACCCAGTCCCCGTCACTGAAGCATGTCACTCGCAGCAAGTCTGATCCTTCTAGACCTCCAAACCGAAGTCCCACGTGATGAGTATTTTTTAGGTAGCAAAAACTGTGCTTCACGGCTTGCTAGTATTCTGGCCCAGGGTTGGCCACAAACCTGCTCACTTGGCCCACCACATAGACAATATCAGGTTGCGTCCCCACCATCGCATGCATGAGGCTCCCAACAGCGGACTGGTACGGAATGTTTTGCATCTCCCGCTGGTCTGCCTCGTTGCTTGGTGACATGGTGGACGAGAGCTTGCAGTCGGAGGGCATGGGGGTGCTGACGGCTTTGCAGTCCTCCATGTTATAGTGCTTTAAGACGTCCACGATGTACTTGGTCTGGTTGAGCTCAATGGTGCCTGCTTTGCTGTTGCGGTGGAAAGCAATCCCGAGGTAGTACTCGTGAGGACCCATGTCTTTCATCTTGAATCTATTACTCTGCTTCTTCTAGAGGTCCGCAAGGGCCTCATGAGAGGAAGAGCACACAATCAGGTCATCGACATACAATGCTACAAGCAGAAAGCCACACTCATCCTCCCGCACATAGACACTAGGATCGTTCTTGCAGTGCGCAAAGGAGAGCTCAGCCATGAAGCTGTCCATTTCCTTGTACCAGATCCGGGGTGCCTGTTTCATCCCGTACAACGCCTTCACCGGCTTGCATACCTTACCCTCGGCTGCTTTGACACCTTCCGGTACCTCCATTAGCACCTCCTTGTCAAGCTTCCCATAAAAGAAAGCTGTCTTCACATCCATCTGGTGGATCTCAAGGTCCTTGGTGACTGCGACAGCCAGCAGGGACCTGATGGAGGCAAACATGACGACCGGTGCAAAGGTCTCATCATACTCAGACCCTATGCGCTATAAGAATCACTTTGCCACAACCCTTGCCTTGTACTTGTCAATGCTATCATCTTGCTCCCGCTTCAGCCTGAGCACCCACTTTAAGCCCACCACGTGGGCGCTAGCGAGTCTGTCCACTCGCACCCATGTGCCATTTTCTTTGATGGACACGAGCTCGCTGTCCAACGCCTTCTTCCACTTAGCTGCATCGGGCCTTGCCAACGCCTCAGCCACAGTGAGTGGCTCTCCCTGAGCCAAACAGGACCAGCTCAGTCCAGTCCAGCTTCCTCTGTCAGCGTCGTACTTTGGAGTTTTCTTCTCTGTTCTATGCTGCAACACTGCATTGCTGGTGGGTCTTTGCTTTGCTGTTGCTCTTGTGCTGCAGGCTGCCCTAAAGTTAAGTTTTCCCCTTGTGAAGAGCCATTGGCCTCCGAGCTGGTCTCAAAGGCTTCGGACGTCTCCGACTTTGTGTCGGAGCTGTCGCTGCGTCAGCCTGCGGAGCCGCTCTCCCTGCCCCACCACTCTTCTTCATAGTCTGTCGCACTGGCACCACTTGCCAGTTTTCGGGAGCTTGATCTCCTGAATCTAGCAGCACCAACCACTCTCCCTGTTTTGGAGCTTGCGTGGAATCAAGCATCTCTTCCTTGCCTGCTTTCCTCTCGTCAAATGTTATGTTGAGGCTGGTGATGAGTCTTCTTCCTGCCAGGTCCCACAAGCAGTAGGTCTTTTGGGTCGTCTCATAGCCCACCATAACGCACTTTTGCGCTCTTGCATCCAGCTTGCCACCACCCTCACCCGCCTAGACCTTTGCCCATGTAGTGCAGCTGAAGACTTTCAGGTGTGATGCGTCCGGATTCTTCCCTGACCATACTTCTTCTGGCTTCATCTGTTGCTTGCCTTTTTTTCTTTCCGCGCCTGCCTAGAGCAATCGCAGGAGTCAGGTTGACGGGATAGCATGCCGTTCTTGCCGCTTCCGCCCAGAACTGCGGTGGAAGTTTTACATCAAAGAGGATGCTAAGCACCATGCCGAGGATGGTCTGATTCATCTGTTTGGCCACACCATTGCTTTGCGGCGTGTAGGGCATTGTGGGCTGGTGATTGATCCCATGTTGAGGCAACCAGCCCTTGCATACCTCATAATCTCCGCCATTGACGCTTCGCATTGCCTTGAATTTCTTTCCAATCTGCCGCTCCACCATGGCGAAAAACTCCTACAACATCACTCTCACCTCTCCCTTGGTTTTGAGGAAGTAGATCCACGCCTTGCGGCTGTGGTCGTTGATGAAGGTCAGAAAATACGTGCTACCACTGTTTGATGCTGTGCGAAAGGGTCCACACACGTTGGTGTCAATCAGGTCAAGGGCTGCTTTTGCACGGTGACCGTTACGCTCGAAGTGCATTCGCTTGGCCTTGCCTTGGAGGCAAGGTTCACATAGGCTACCACACCCAGCCGCATTCATCTTGCACCCATTCATGCCGCAAACCAACTGCTGTTGCTGGATGACTTGGAGTGTGCTGTCTGCAACGTGCCCAAAGCGTCTATGCCAGAGCTCATCGTCTTCATCCTTTGCGGCAAAGGATGCCTTCTCAGTTTCCAATGGTGTGTTTTCCTAAGTTGGTGCCAAGACCAGTGCCTCTGCCGCACTTATATGGCCATCTTCTTCAAAGCTTTTTGTTGTGGTTGTCTGCCGTTTGTAGAGCCCGTCAACCCGTGGAACCTGTGCCACGAGATCTTTGTTGGCGTAGAGAACCTTGATGTCCTCGTTCCTGGCGATGACCGCCTTCTTCTGCGTGAAGACTACTATCATGTCATTGTGCGTGATTTTTTACACGGACAGGAGGTTTGCTACGAAGTAGGGTATGTAGACTACGTTGCGCAGCCGCAGATCCTTCTCCAAACTGTTAAGATTGATGCTCACCAGCTTGTCTCCAACACCATTTGCATTCACAGTGTTGCCGTTTGCACATCTAAAACGCCGATCAGTGGGGGCGATGGAGATGAATCCAGCCTTGTCATTGCTAGAGTGGTGATCAGTGCCGGAGTCGAGCCCAAAGGCTCCTGGCCTGAGCAGCGCTGCGTGCTTTGTTGGGGGCGTGCTTTGCGCCATCATGTTGGTGGCTTCTTTGCCACCCTTTCTGCTGCCTTTGTTCCCACAGCTTCCGCTGTCTTCCTTCTTCGGTGACCTGCACTCTCTTGTCCAGTGCCCAGGTTTGCCGGAGTTGCTGCAGTTGCCCTGTCGCTTGGGAGCCTTGCCACCATTGTTGCCTCCGCCGCCACCACTTCCGCTACTGCTTTTCCAACCAGAGGCTGACCTTTTGCTCCCGCGGCCACCGGAGCGAGCGGCATAGGCTAAGAAGTTAGCCTCACTTCTGCTATGGCGCATGGCCTCGTTTCGTACGTACTCAGACACTGTCGTGTACGTTAGGTCATCCTCCTTTCAACCGCCAATGACGGTGATCATTGGGCTCCAGATCTCCGGTAGCGCCATGAGGAGGATCATGGCTTGCATGTTTTTTTCAAGGTCCCAGTTCATCTGGCGAGCCTCACCAAGGATTCTTTCAAACTCCTGTTGGAAATTGGGGATTGATTCCCCCTCATCAACCCGCATGCTAATCAGCCATTGTAGGATGAATGATCTGTTTGCGAGGAAGGTGTATTGGTGCACACGCTTGAGCTTAGCATAAGCATCCAAAGCCAGTGTGAACCCCCCAATGACGGGAACATACTTCTTGCCCACTGCATTGCTGAGGAGTGAAATGACAATGTTTTTTATTCAGTCCATGTCTCGTGCTCCGTTGAGCCCTCCGCGGGAACCTACTCCTCTCCTTTCAGAAGATTGACGCATTCGTGCACTTTCATCGCCAGTTCGATATGCCATCTCCAAAGCGGGAAGTCGTTCCCCTCGAAGACGGGGATTCCTTCCAAAGATCCAAGACCTTACGGTAGTGCTGTAGCAATCGCTTGTTGTAGCACTGTCTTTGTATAACGAAGCCAACGAACGACGCCTTCCTCTTCTCTCGCCTTGTCGCGGAGTAGGAGCATCCATGGCTAGAAACTCGCGTAAAGGCTCCACTTCAGTTCCACCCATTGGTAGAATAGGAGTTGATGAATCCATTTTTCCCACGTTCACAGGCACCACCTCCGCTGCTTGCTCCATCGGTGCCCCTTCTCGAAGCACGGGAAGTGAACGACAAAGCGTGAAAATATTTACCTCACTTGAAGCGTCCACAACAACAGGCCTCCAGCAGTCATCGTCAAAATCCACGTTGACAAAATTTGACACTGTAAAATCATCCGTGGGTAGTGCCTCCGGAGGTGTTCCTTGTGTTATTGTCGCTGATGGCAGATTTTTGTTGATCTTGACATCCTGAAAAATGTTCTCCTAGGCCGTGAAATCACTCGACCTCACATCAGAGGACAAGGAGCACTCCATCTCCACAAGGCGTCAGCAAGAGAATATAATTTCTTCGACTTTTAGCACTCACAAGCCTCAAGGCCACACTTCTGAGTGATGGCTTTAACATTCCAGAATCCTTGGCTTTTAAAGTGGGCTAGGAGGACTTCAACTGAGCCTCTAGGTGCTCCTTAAGAGGAAGTGGGAACCTCCACAACCTCTGTCTTAGAGGTTATTGACAACGTCGACCTCCATCCTGCAAAAAAAGGCCTGAAAAACAGCAACAAACAGTTTTTCCTAATTTCATGGTGACTTTCTAGATTCTTCTCCAGCAACAAGGGTGTTTCTGTAAAGCTCACCAACAACTGCAGCATTACGGGAACAAAATCTCGAAGCGTCGCGGTCTTCGTCTTTCCTGGTCTACGGAGCAGTTTGCACAAACCTCCCCAGCTCGATCGCACCTCATCCGGTGGTTGCGAGCAATCGTCGACTTGCCGTCAGCCGGGGATAGACGGCCCCGCTCGACCGCCTGCTTGTCTGCGACTAGTCGACCAGTCGTTCGTGCATCGCCCGATCGCTCGAGCGAGGTCGCCTCCCTTCCCCTCCTTGGCAGTTCCGTAGAAACTGCGAGCCTCACAGTTTCAAGCAAATACTGAGAGGACCGCAGTATTCGCAAATAGCGAAGGGGGTAGGAGGATGCGCCAATCGAGCCAGTTTGTGCTCGCAATTTTTGTGGCCACAAACTGGCTGCGATAGGGCAAATCTCCAGCTCGAATTTAGAGAAGAAAAAAACTTCTCCATACGACCCCATTCATATCGTTTCAGCAAATCACCATCTGCGATTCATCCAAGTTTAGACACAGACAACGCCACTTCTGCAACAACCATTGCATAAGTATCCTCATCTCCAGAAAACTACTACATCATGCGCCTTCAAATCAAAGACCCTCCTGCGACTTCTACATGGACCTTTTACAACACCGGCCATCATCAACTGAAAGGGGGTGTTGTGATTTTCCCAGTTTTGATGGCCGGATTTGGCCAAAATGCATCTTGTGGTGCATTTC
>SZWC01023890.1:24694-35813 GCA_023375785.1 Penium margaritaceum
AGAAGGGAGGCAAGGGCCACAGAAGGAGAGTGGGGAGGGAGCATATGATCCCACGGCAAGTATGGAGACTGACCAAGAAAAGGCAACGAGGGGTAGGCACAAAGAGGAGGACAAAGGGGTGGAGGTCGTAGCAAGGAGGACCAAGAGCAACAAGGCACCAACCATGAATAGGAAGCGTCAAATTTGTAACACAAATGGCGTGACCACGGTGAACGGAAACCGCTTGAAATCAGAGAGGGAGATGGGAAAGACAAGGAGACGAGTGGAAAAGAAGAAAGAGAGAGGAGCGAGAGCCGTTAGGAGGAGACCAAAGGAGATGGATGAGGATGAGAGGAAGCAGGTGGCACTAACATGGGTCGAGGGGCAACGGGAGATGGGAGACTGAAAAACCCAAACCAACAAGAGGGTCATCGCGATCTTCAAGGGTGGATGGAGATGGCCCATACCCTGTAGGAGGAGGTGGTCTCGGCATGCGGGACGATGGAGGAGGACACAAGAGCCAGAATTCGAGGGTTGTTCCTCGGCCACGACGAGGTAACGGGTAGCCACTTCACCATCCTTCAAAGATTGACAAATGCTCTGTAGTGAATCTGAAGTGATTCCAACTTGCGCAAGCTATGTTACACTCATGCATGCAAGAATTATACAAGGCCACGTGAGAGGTGCAGTGAGTAGTCGTAGGTCAGGCTAGGGAAAGAAAGCATGAGTGGCGGGAGGACAAGCAAACACTATGGGATGTCATGAGGGGATGTGATACCTTGTGCGAGGCCAAACTAGGAGCGTTGGATCAGCACCAGAGATGACTAGGAGAATGTGTGGGGGCCCTGACGGTGCACTAAAGGTTGACGAAGAGAACTCACCATATGAGTCAAGGGTTGAAGGATAGAGTGGCAAAATTGGAGGGGAAATGCAAAACACAATGGGATGATGTGGAGATTATGGAGGGGGTAGATGAGAAGGAGGTTACGATGACAGTGAGAAAGACAGTTAGGGGACCAACGGCAGGGCCCATGGAGACTGGAGATTGAGGAGATGCCGTGCAATCGTCCGTGGGGAGCATAGGTGTGGAAAAGGAGGATATAAGAGAAGAAACGAGCGAGAAGGTCCCCAATGCTAGGGATAATAGCATTCAAGAGAGTGGTGAGAGTGTAAGGAGCAAAGGGCAAGCAGCTAGAGCAAGCAGATAAAGTGTCGAGGATAATGAAAAGGATGGAAATGATGGGAAGAGATGGAGGGGGAATGGGAGGAGAACCAAGAGCGGAGGCGGGGGAGAAAGAGAGTAAAGACAAAGAGATTCAACTGGAGAGAGAGGGAGAAGAGAAAGCAAGGATTCTCCTGCCAAGAGTGGATGCAAATCCAACATTGGCCATAACCATGGACAATGGACGGGGCTTGCGGGCTTTACATGGTGGACAAGTTGTCACAGAAAGGGAGGATATGCATGAAGATGGGAGTAAGAAGACTACGTAGAGAAAGCAGGGCCAGTGAAAGCAAGGAGGCCTCAATCATAGAAGAGGGGGTGGAGGCAGCTAGTGGGTTGGGAGAGGCAAGCAATCATAAGTTAGATCGGGTGTAGGCAGGCACATCAAGGACGCGCGTCACAGTTTTCTATCAAGCTGACCTATGTACCATACATTCTAAACTCGAATTTGGCATATGCACATCATAAATGGCCAATACAAACAATGAATATCAGTGGTTCTTTTGCTAGTTCATGTCTAGTACAGGTCCTTATGACCCTCCCTACTGTGAGGTAAAGTGTATATCGGCCACTGCACTCGATGTAAGTGGAAATGTTCACCTATCGCACACTAAATGTATAGATGTTTACATTTAATGTTTTCTTTGGTTTGTAATTTTTACCCATATTTTTGTGATCAATTCTTAAATAAGCATGCCATGAATTTCATGATAAGTAAATAATGAAAAGGGAGTAGAGAAAGACAAGAAGTGCCGTTGTCAATCATAATCCTCGAGTGTCAATAGTTATGAAGTCGTGTTTTCTTGGTGTTTTTGTTTGGAAATAAAACATCAACTTTGATGACCTTGATAGCCACAACTCTTGTTGGACATGTAGATGCAAATCGAGAGAAACATAAGTATTGATTTGACCTAATATGTTGTAGGCTAATCAATTGTTGCAAAGTATACTCTATATTGATGTTGACATAGAGGCTCGTTTCAAAGTACATTGTTCTCATCCACTGGTGCAGTTTTTGATGAGCTTGAGAGACTTGAGAGTTTATATTCTTCAAAGTAATGGTCAAAAACATGTTTTTTGTGATGGTCATTCAAGAATAGATGAATTAACTTGGTCCACCACAAGCAACATAAGCATCAAATTCATCATATGCCGCATTTATGAGTTCTAAGGACACTGTTACGTCGTCACTGCTTACCATGTTGGATAGCCTTGTGAACATCATCTTTAATAAATATTGAACAAGAAATTGTCTACATATCCAAATTCAAGAGATGTATGCAGTATCTTAGGAAATCTATGTTTTGCTTTGAAGGGTTGTCATTGTCGGACTCCCGCCATTTGAAAGTCAGTTTTTAAAATTTCATATTGAATCCACTTATCAGGATTAGCTACTTTCCATTATTGACACTCAACAAAAATTTTGAATTCTCTCATGATGGTTATAACCTTGAAAACCCATTCTTTCCCAACATTCCATGTTGAAATTCTAGAAGACGTCCAATCGGCAAGGAAATGGTTCAAACATGCCCAAGTTTTATCATTCTTGCATGACAAACAGCAATGTCACTATCGTTGGCTCAACAACCTCTCATAACAGGGAAGCCAAGTTTCCAAATTCACATAATCTAGGCTATGTTGTTTCACAAGCACCTAGGGTATGTTGTGGAAGAAGAGACATCTAAATGACGTAAAACTTCATTGCTGTTTTTATTGGCCGCATACTAAGTGCATGATAAATGCACTTCTCCATTCATTTTGAGAGCACTCGCCGTATATACTATCCTTGTACACTGGATTTTCTCTCTAAACCATCTTGTAAGTACTAGGGTTTCAAAACTGACGAACTATTTAGGAAGATGATAATGTGCAAGTGGTCAATCGTGAAGTATGACTTGTATAAATGTTCTAATGGACCATACAAAAATAGTTCCACATTCCATAGTGTAAGCGGACAATCCACATAATGAGGGCAAGAAAGAGATTCATAGAGCATGTAGTAATTTTTCTCAAGATGTATTGATGGAAAAAAATATGAGTACATGAGTATGTCCTCAAGATAGGTACATGTAGTTTCCTCCATAAAGCAAAGAAAACAATATTGAAGCTGCAAAAAAAAACTATCAATTATAAAATGAGAATGCTTCATAAAAACTGAATGGTTGGCCCTACAAGGTGATATGTTTTAAAATAGCTTTGTTTTAAAAGTAGGAAACGCCACACATAAAATATTGTTTTTTCTTATATTTCAATGTGATATGAGCACGCTTTTTTTTTGCAATCACTAAGAACATGAATTGCTAATTTCATAAATGTATACCCGAAATATTTGACAATAATTTCTTGTGTTACGATAACTCCATGTAGTGAATTCCTCACTCAGAGATGAATTGTTTTTAAAAGACAAAATCAAGGTTTCTTATGACAAATAGAACATCTAAAGCACTCATATTGTGTATTTATGAAAAACAAGCAAAGTCACCACATAGACTAGGCCCACGTACTAAGGATCTGTCTAAGTCAAGGTTTTGACCATGTAATAAAAGGAAAGGTGTGCTGGGACTTATGATTCAAATAAGTACACTGAGTGTGCTCTTCATGTTATCATTGAATCATATGTTCCAGCACACCTTCATATGCCATTCTTAGTGTTCTCTTAGTGTCGTCATACACTACTAATGATGTAAGGAGCCTAAGAAAAAAATTACATTATTCACATACAACATGGAAAGAGTGTAAGGTTAGGTAGAAGCTATGGTGTAAATTACTAAATTTCATTAGATCACGCTCAAGTTACACACAAAAAATTGTATGAACTATCCACATTTAACCAAACCTCCTACCTATTAGCGAGTACTCAAAAGGAACAACACAAAAAGAATTTCACTGCAAAAGTGATTAAATGAGATACTACAAGCCACGCACTGGCCACATACACCATCCCCTTGCTTCAACTTCCCCTCAGAACGATGATCACTCACACCACGGAATAAAATGGGAGTGTATGATACCTTTGTGTATACATAAAACAAGATACTTATAAGACATAGATACACTGACCATTCATGTTGCCCATACATCATTCCCTCCTCTTGAGCCATCTTCCTCTATCCTTCATTGCTTCATACTCCACTTGCGTGAGTGATTTATCATATCAAATAAGACATATCAGGGTACGTTATTCTACCGTATATGTATGTCATACTCAAATAGATATAAAAAAGTGTAGTGGTTGATTTATTTAACCCATAAAAACTTCCCTATACCCATCCCCTCCTCTCAATCATTGACCTATCAAGCTATGCATGGGATTGATTGTTTTCTTATGAATGATGTAAACTTCTTACCTAATCATAGATGAACTACTCAATACACATTCCAATGACATTTCAGCCTCTTCCCATCCCCCAATCACCACCAAAAATCACTTACACAATGGTGAACATAAGACTTTATGATACACTAATATCAATAGAAAAAGAATTACTACCTACACATTGATACAATACCTTATGATGTTGCCCCATACATTTTCCTGTGTCTAAATCCCCTTCTTTGTCTACCTCTAATTGCTATGTTGTCCACTACCACGGGTGATCACTCATACCAACAAATACATGGGTGGGTTCGACATACTAGATCATTCATATGGTACACAAATTCCTATGCAATGATTTATTATCACACACACTTTCCTCATATAAGTTTCCCTCCTCCTCTCCCCATTTACATCATTTATCAACCACACCAAGTAATCAATTTAACTATATAAGGCATAATTGTATGACAACGATAAAATTGCTACCCACATGGTGTCATACTAGCCCATTTACATACCTCTTAAAAATTCTCCTCTCATACTCACCCCTCTTCACAACTATTCACTACAACCATGGAACACATTGAAGTAAGAAATACACCTTTGTAAACATGTGAAACACTACAAGGTAGAAATTGATACACTAACCCATAAAGCTACCCTATTTCCCTCCCCTTCTCTCTGTACTTCTTACTCTCACATTTCCACTACCAAGATAAATCGCTCATATCAAGGATCAGATGCAAGGGTATATGTAAGTCGTGCATAAAATTATATTAGATAAGAATTTAGCTAGAAAACTACCATGTACACATTTCCCTCCTCTCCAATAGTGATCATTAAAAAAACGAATGTGTGTGTGTGTGTGTGTGTGTTAAAAAAGAAAGAATGATGTGCAATCACTAAATTAAATAAAAAACTGCTCCTTACAATTATCTTATGCACTTGACAAATACCAAAGAAACTGACCGAAGACTATAATTAGCCTAAAACTACAATCAATGTGTGTTGGAAAGAAAACATATTACATTCATGATAAAAAATTGATTTAGTGCACTATATGGAAAAATCCTACTCATTTCTAGGCTATGAAAGCATTGATGAAGTGTTTCAGAAACAGTAATAAACTTTTGGGAGATGATCCTTGCATTTTAGTTCCTTCTTCTGCAATAACTAGAAGATAACATTTTTTTTACTTGTTTTATATTCTTACTTTAATGCTAGGCTTCTTTCAAATATGATCTACATAAACCTAACGTTATCATGCTCATCCAAATGGGCACAATAACATTTAGTTCCTTTTGCTATATACTTTACGTAAAGAAGAAGTGTCCTTAATTGTTTACTTGATTAATGAATTGTTGCATTTTGATTCATTGTGAGTTGTTGATTCATCAATGAAAAATGTACCATACTTGAAAATGTAAGGAAAAAACCATCATTATAAGTGTCTACATGGAATGGTAGAAATCTGGTCTCTAATGATGGAACTTGACACGTGAAAACAAACAATCGATGTGTAGTTACTTATGTGTAACGTGGCAGGTCCACGCCGACCGGTTGAAGGAGCCATGTGGCTCAAGCGGGGTCATCTGGGACTACAAGCGGTGAGATGGGATGGCTTGAGGGTCAGAGACCATGAAGATTCGCGGGTTTGGCCTAGTCGGCCACGGATTCAGTCAAATCCGTAACATTGGTATCACAGCTCCAAGGCTCAAATCGCATGTCAGGATTACCGAAGGTGTCGAGGCGGCTCTTACGATTATGGGGGGGGAGTGTAGCGTGGCAGTGGCACACCAGCTGGTCGAACGAGCCACGTGGCTCGAGTGAAGTCACCTTGGACTGTGGGCGGTGAGACGGGATGGCTTAAGGGCCGGAGACCTTCAAGCATCGTGGTTTTGGCCTAGTCAGCCAAGGATTCCATCGAATCTGTGACATAATAAAACTTTGTCATAAACGTATGAAACTTCATTCATAGGTCACAGACTTATTGCTCTTATAAAATTGATGTCATCAATGAATTTTCAATCATTTCCAATTTCACTTTGACAATGGTTCTAGGGCATTGGAAATAAATGAAGCATAGCATCATAGTAAGTGGCGGCATCGAATGGTAGAATCCATGTCTTTCAAAGTGGATCTTGACCCATGAAAAAAACAATTGCTGTGCAATTATCTACAGCATGATGTCCTCATACTAAGGGGAAAAGAGGATGTACCGATCAGTTCCTCAATCATTAGCTGCATACTTCATGCAAGCCACATGGTGCTCACTATGTAGTGAAAGAAAAAATTGTACTTATTAAAGTTAGTTACTTGATAATGCAACATAATAGCATTTTTTTTGGATGTTAATGCATGAGAATTTTTAACATTTCTAAGGAATTTGAGTAGCATGTATTTATTCAAAACTTAAGAATTATTGTTGCACAGGTCATAAAAAGGTGTTCGTAATTTTTCTTTACAGATTGAAGTAAGGATAAAAAATAATTTCAAAAGCATTGATTAATTAGCCGAGTAAAAATTCCATTATGTTGTATTTCAAATAGAAAAGAACTTCATGAAGCTTTTACCCTAATTGTGCTACCAGTTTTTAATGAAAGAGATGTAGACATCCAAAACACAATCTTTTCTTCCATGCAAGAATTACAGTGAGAATATTTTTCTACGTGAATAAATTCAAGCTTTGTAAATTTTCATTACTAGATTCCATGTCTTATTCTCACATACACCACAACTTGTGGAAGCAAACAATGTCATTGAGGACATCCTTGGCCACCTACAAAGACTCACAGAGTTTTTTTGTTTATCTGATGAAAACATTGCATTACACGCTAGTTTTGTCTCCTACAAAAGCTTATGATACATTGCTAAGATGATGAATTGTTTATAACCAAAATCAACCTTCATTTGTTTTGGTAGCAACTTGACATGCAAAAGGGGGAATATTTTACACCATGGACATATATTTTTTACTTATGAGGCAGAAAAATCATTGAGTGGGGAGTTTTTCCTTATGTTAATGCACAAGAAAGTGCTTAGTTTAAATAAATCCTTAAGGCCACGAAGAAGAATTTGGTGACATATCTTGACTCATGTCATTTTGGAGCTAATTTTTTAAATTGGTTATGAGTATGTTCCTAGACATAATAGAACTATTCCGATCATAATGATGATCAAGAAGATTCCATTGAAGGTATTTCTTGTGACTTGCTTTATGTAAAGGAACAATTAGAAGTTATGAAAACCCACCGAAGTCATGTCGAATGATTCTCAAGGAACCACGAAAGATAGGACTTGGTAGTCAAGAGTGGCATCTACCCAAGCAAAGTTGTGCTTTGCAACTTTGCCTTTTCAACAATCTTTGTTTCGTTGTGTAGTACATGAGGTGTTGAGATCTCCGTCCAATACGAAAGTTTGAAACAGTTAAGTGTGATTTTCCAGAAGGAAAATTCTAATTTTTGTAAGAAATCCTGATAAGCACGTCAAACACTCCTTCATAGGAGGCAATAGGTGCTTGTTAAAATGTCCTCTACGATAGTTTAGTGACGTGGAGGATATTCTGGGGAAAATTTTGTTGTTGAATATGTGACATTCTTCTTATTCTGACTATAATTTAGAGTCACTTTCGTCCATTGTCAATATACTTGTTGCTGTTTGTCCTTTAGCGTATTACTCAGACGGCAGATGCTGGAAGCAGTCTACATTCCTGCATCATGCACGTGACAGGAGGGGTTCTGGTGACTACCGCAGTTTTCATTTGTACATGTAGACTCGATTCTAGCCACTTCGCTTCATGGCGGTCGTCTTGTCTCAATCGCCAGCGATTTCCAGGACTTTTTGGCCACGGCCCAAACAGTTCGGCGAGAGGAGTGTGCTTCTATGAATCACGTGACGGGGATCCCTTGTCCCTCCTAAATAAAACATGGGAACGTCATATTTCCAGAAATTTACGACCTACATCTTCTCAACCTTACATGCATCCACGGAGATTGGCTCCCGCTCGATGTGATGTTCGGGGCCTGTCGATCACGCTATCGCGTTCCTCATTCGCAAGATGCCATCGAACCCCATCGGCCTAGGGAATCGATCGGCCAGGATGGACAAGAGAAACGCATGAAAACCTGCGATGGAGTCTATTGCAGCATAAAAAGGATGGACGATCGGCTAGAGTCCCACAAAAAGGCCGCATTGAGTGCCCATCACTCGAGGGTGTTGGCCCATGCAGATTTGGGTGGGAAGCCATCACGATGGGTGGCTGTACAGAGCCTGCCCATTCAGATCGTCCGGTTTGAACGAAAATCCGGTCGCGCATTCGAAACCTACCACGTGATTTATGGAAACACACTCAGGGATTTGATGAAAACTCAAACTCGGGATAGCATATCTGAGTTTTGAAACGCGGAAAAAAAAGACGATGGATTTCTCGATTTTTAAATTAGAACAGTGGCGAAGAAAGATAAACTTCGGATCGACGATAATCCAATTCCGATATCGACTGCAACAGTGGAAAACAGTTTTGAGATTCAGATAATACAACATCGATTGTGAGGCAGCGAAGTTGAACAAACATCGAACTCTGGATGTTTAGAAGGGATCTCCAGTTAGATTAGCCAAAATGGAAAGCTCGGCCAAAGTCTTACTCAGAAAAATGGAAAAACTGAAGTTGCAGGCGTAAACGATTTCGGCGTCTAACTGGGGAAGCGGAAAATTACCATTGATCCAGCCCGATACACACAAGCAACTCGCTCAGAAAAGTTGAATCTTAAGATAAGATGTCCACATTCGGCCATGGGCGCTTTTGCCTGACGCAATGGCCGACTCAGGGAAATGGCACATCTACAGTTGACTCGTAGTATAATCGCCGGATATCCGGTGACTTTTGACATCACCAGAGCGAAAAACGTTCGGAGACTAACCTCTCCATGAGGGGAACAATTCGATTCTAGCATAGTTTTCAAAGTAGCGCACATAATTGGCCGGTCTCTGTACAAGCATCCAAAAATGGCCAACCCGTCAAATAGCACTCCCAAATGGCCTCTCTCTGTACGATCAGACAACAATGGCCACTGCCAGAAGTTACACAAGAAAATGGGCAGCACAAAAATGGCCATAAAAAAAGCAATAAAAAATGGTCACTATGCGCAGGTGATGCTACGTGAGCAACAAGCCCTCACAAAACGTTGGTCACCCATCTACTTCGCAGTAGTACTCTCTCTCTTTCGAAGAAAAGTGGATTTAGTCCTAATGTAGGTAAAATATGCGTCAATCTCCGATGTCAAAACATAACCCTAGTGACAAAAGTTCGCATCTCACAAAAAAAAGTTTGCCTCTAACTCACTTCGCACCAAGAGTTCGCCTCTAGGTGGAACTTTTTCTTGCTGTTTCATGTGTGGCTATTGTTGTGTAATACCATAGAAACACAGCAACCAAGGCAAACTTCTATCACAAGGAACCTGTTCTCACATAAAAGATTGACGCATCTTTTACCTAGACTAAGACTGAACTGACTTTTCTTTGAAAAAGAGAAAGTGCTACTACACAGTAGACAGGCGACCAACTTTTGGAGAGGGCCAGCATCTTACGTGGCATCACCTGCACACAAAGGAATTTTTTCTGCGCTTTTTTGCGTGTGGCCATTGTTGTGCTGGCCATTTTTGTGTGGTACTTCAAGTTATGGCCATTTTTATGTGCTCGTACAGCAAACAACCATTTTTTTGTGCTATCTGACGGAATGGCATTTTTTCTATGCTCGTACAGAGACCGGCCAGTTTTGTGTGCAACTTTGAAACCATGCTAGAATTTCATTTTTCTCTTCCATGTGTTGAAAAGCAACCTCCCTTGCCGCCCTACATCAGGGCCTCAAGGATGGCGGAACCTTCATGAAACCCACAAGCCCTCACCATTACATGAGGTGTCGCACAAGGTACCTTCTTCACCAATTTTAAAGTATTTTTTTTAGCATGATGCCAACTGTGATTCATCAATCCAGAGGTGAAAATGAAAAAAAATCTTGTAGATGGGGAAGCTCTTCAAGCCACATTAGAGGTCGTGACAATTCTCTCTTCTATCATTTCATAAAAGGATCACTTTTTTATGTTCAAGATTCCTTGTGGTCCATTGCCAGACATGACATTTGTCACAAGACAGCATACCAAGATCCAAAACCATTCACATGGCTATGTGGTGATGACCTGCCACTAGAGATGAGGAAACCTAGAGGCTAGTGGAAACGTCAACCCGTAACGCCCATCACAACAAGTATACATTTATGGGAACCACAAATTCATTGAACTAGAAATATTAATAAAGATATAAATGTACATTTACATATGAAAATAGACATCAATAAATACATAGATAAAGATGTACATTGAAGTATAGATATACATAAATATGTACATACAGATATAGATATAAATGATATATATAGAAGTATTTATATTGATGTAGATATAGATATGAATAACGATATACATATAGATATAGATATAGATATATGTATTGATATCTATATACACATAGGAATAGATATAATTATTGATATAGATATAGATATAGATATAGATATAGATATAGATATAGATATAGATGTAGAT
>SZWC01023892.1:9445-21187 GCA_023375785.1 Penium margaritaceum
CCATGGTGGGTTAGCAACCCCAATGATGGAGGAGAGAAGATGCATGATGTAGGACATAAGGTCGGATAAATGTGGACACTGTAGGAATATGTGGAGTGTGTCTTCTAATTCGCCGCAAAACGGGCATTTTTGGTCGTCTTCCTCAAGGATAGGTGACATGCGTGTACCGCTTTGGAGGGCATGGCACGCAACCCTGATTTTTACATCTCTTGCCTCAGGTGGAATCCACGGGTCATGGATGTTCATGAGGATCTCCGGCCACGGGGGCGGTGGGCCTGTGATCCTGCGCCAGTCATGGTAAGGGTCGGCAAGAGTGGGTGGAGTGCTTATTTTGTTTAGATGGAGACGGCACGCTCGTGGACTACTTAGTTGGACTAGCTGGTCGTAGACTCTATGGAGACCGTACGGGCAGTGTGTCCATGCTTGGCGGAAAAGGCCTGGGCAGTCTATGCTGTTAGTCCAGGGTATGGGACATATCGGGGTGATGTCGGCGGGTTGGAAAGGGCGGGGATCGCCTGAGGGGCGGGAGAGGCGGACCGGGTTTGCAAATGGGGTGCATATTAAAGAGTCGCCCTCAACCTGGTCGAGACGTAGTACTGTCGGTGGGTGTGCATCTGATGCATGTGTATTGTGAACAAACCATGTGCTATATGATGCGAGAATGTCTGCTGTGGGGGAGGAGGCTGAGAGCAATGTTGCTCCCCAACACTCTGGAAGTCTACTAATGACTTCACATAGTATGTTTGATTCGCGTACAGAGAACCGTCCACGAAGTTCTGACATAGTAGAGGGGCGAAAACCACCACTGTCCAGGGGCGAGAGGATGTCAGACAGGGCTAGTGTGAGGAGAAAGTCGTCGGTGCTGCGGGTACCAAAAGGTCTTCCATTCTCGCGAGTGATTTGGTAGTTAAATGCGAGTCGTTCTCGTAGGAGGAGTTTTGGGAGGAGGGGAGTGTCCTTAACAGGATGAAAAACCTTATGGAAGGCCGCTAAGTACGTTTTCCATCTATGGTTGAGTGTCATGCGTTGGGTAATGAGGGGATGGGAAGACAGTATGGGTAGGGGGTTTTTTTTGGGGAAGGAGAGAAACAGTTGGCCCAAGAAGTTCCACGAGTTTGTACTTCCAAGGACACATCTTGGTACCCATAGTTGCAGGTGGGAGGGAGCTGGTAGGTTGTAGCGGGTTGGAAAGCCCGACAGCAGCGGTCGGACCGTTCGGTTTTAGGTTTTTCCTGATAACGTTTGACCGGCGTCAACCACAACCTGCACACGCCAACGCAATAGCAAGTTCCTCCGAGTCCACGGTACAGACGACGGGTGTCGAAACAAGCAACTCATGCACGTACACCCTTCAGTCTATTTTATTTTCTTTTCGCAGGACATCAGTGGCAGGCTCAGAAACTTGCGTGTTGGGTTGGACTTTCAAGATGTTGGCTTGTTCGCATGGGATTCGCAGACCTCGCCAAACTCACTTCGTTTCGAGAAATCATCCTAGGGAAACGTATTCCGACGACTTGCCCTCGCTGACATCCAATTCCACAGTCCGTGCGACGCTGTCAGAGTCAGCGACGCCTATGCGACCTTTTTGTCGCATCGCTTGGGCGCTGCGGCAAAAGGAGCTGTTGAGCTCACGCCACGCGACGTCGACCTTTCGGATGGGCAAAGGCATGGAGGGCATACATGGCCGCGCATGGGAAATGAATAGACCACACCTATCCACGCCAACTTTTCGGGGCGGCTTCTGTTCAAATCAGCTCTGGAATTCCTGCGGAATTGCGGAATGGCAGGTCGAAGTAGGGTTCGGACCATTGAAAGCACCATATCTTGTGGAAGTTACAAGTTCAAGTTGAGTGGCATGGATAGGCACTGCCCAGTCTTCGAATCCTAGGCACACCATATGTTTCATTGGGGGGATTTGAGCACCGTCAAACCTCGCCTCAAACGCTGTGCCATGTACCATGTAAAAATTTAGGAAAACTGAATCATTAATAGCTCATTCATCCTTTTTTATTCTTAGGTGATGCATCTAGAGATCCCTAGTCCGGTCAAAGCATATATCTGTAGTATTTGGAGTGAAATGCCAAATTTCCATCCTAGACAATTAATTTCATTACTACGCATTCAAACAATCAATGGGAATGATTAAAGATCTTTGATCACGAGAAATAATCTGTGTATGTTTCAAACCAATAATGAAATTTTTGACCATGCTTAAAAGATGATAAAAACCCGTTGGATGACCAAATATGATTCTTACAATAATCATCATATGTACTATGTTAACATCATAAGTTTTTGTGTAGAAATACAAGTACTTGTTATTTAAAAATTTAACAATTTCAAGATTTTGGTATTCATAATTCATAAAATATTCATAAAATTCGATAATAGATTTAAAATAATTATTTTGCATCATGGTTCAAGGAATAGTTTTATAAGATCTTACAAAATCTTATGACATCGTCTTTTATGTCATTAATGAAGGAAAAAATGCATGATTTTGGTCATGGAAGAAGAAATAATTTCGTACATGGATAGTTGTCTGTAGATTGGTATCTTAAACAATCTTAGTAATAGTTGTAAGTTTTTTTCAAACATTTTATCATTTCTACATAAGCGTAAGTTAACACAGATATTGAAAACTTCCTATGAGTGATAAAATGAAAGGGTAATGAATTTCTAATTGTCTCCGATGTTTTTCCTTGAGAAGCCGGAAATGATTAGTTTTGTACATTATTCATTATACATTGTTCCATAAACAATACATGAACAATTTCGTATACTATTTCACTGACTCTCTATGTTTTCAATTACAAAACTAGATTCAATATACCAATAATTTACTATATAGTTTTCGATTTTTTTTACTATGTTTAATACCCACAACTATTGAATAATTGTTTTGGTATACAACTTATCTAGTGTATGACCTTGTCAAATGTTTCATTTCAAATGTACCTGAGTGCCTAAACTCCTCGAGTGGAAATTTTCCCCATACCTTCATAGCCCACCACACGTCAAGCTTAAGATTTTTATGTTGTTTGGCCAAGGTCACTTTGGTCACCGAACTTCACCACCAAAACTTTGATACTAAAGAATTTTGCCACATGCAACCACTTCCCTTAGAAATCAATAGAATTTTCACGAACTTCATTAACAATTTGATACTATTCAATCAACTTCTTGACGATAATAGACTTACAGAAAAGTACGCCTTAATGTTCTTAAAACCCCACAACTTCTTGGTGTATTTTCTTGGAGCGAACACTCACAAAGTTACCTCCTGTGTATTGCTTGACTTAAGCACCCAAGACCCGTACTATGCCTCATCATGTTTCTCACTTTTGTATGAATGCGCATGAAATGTTCAAAATCTGTCATAAAACTACACTTATTGCTCAATAAAACATCAATTTCCCAAATCTCTCAAAACATCAGTTGTTCCACACCTCATTCTTACAAACCATCCATGTTCCTCTGAACATAACACTTGGTATCAGAAAAAAAGAATTTCACAAAGGGCAGTGAGAGTTATAACGACAAGGGGACAACCTCCCACAAGTCTTGAGTGCATCTCAACCATTCAAAAACTGAAAGACATTTGTAATACAATGGTGAACAGGTAAATCATAACCAAACAAGGAGTGAAAACCACTAAGGACCCGACTGATGGTGGATCATTAACACGTGGTCAACAACACTCTCTAGGAAAACTACCCTGCAACGGCAACCTTTGCCACAATCAACCGTAAAGGCCACCCGTATGAAGCACCTCTTGAGCTCAATGAATCATTTCTTTTCCATTGTACATCGTAACGCCACCTCACTCCATGGGAGGCACCAATTAACAAGCTCCCACTAATGAAGGCGTGTTTTATAAGCTATTAGGGATTCAGAGCCTTAATACCCATCAGATCCAACAACCCCATGCAAGAACAAAGGAGGTTCAGAATTCAAATACACTAGAAGTAGCTTTCATTAAGATGAATCTTTGACCCTTTAGTGAGCGCAAAATTCAATGGGCACTTCCTAGGCTGTTTTTTGGCATAACGGTCTGGATGTGCCACACACGTTTGGAGGTGGAGTTCACCGCTTATGGGTAGGTCTTTCTCTTTTCTGGCATAACTTTGAGTTTGTGTTCTAAACTTTAGACTATGAAATGACAACAATGGACGGACAAGGCTAAATGAGCAACTCACGCAACCATTCCATACCGCTGAATCAGTGACTCCACTAGAAAGATGGATGGGCTTTACATGTGCCATACTCACACACTTTGCGAAAATAAAATAAAAGGCATATGCATGAAACAAGGTCCAATTACGGAGACCTTAGTCAAGCATGACAATTTGTAACCAGTTTTCTCTCAAAATCATCAGTGGTAGTAAGTCTGCTCTTGATTAACTCTGTTTCTAATTATGGTTAATCACCCTCAA
Organism: Penium margaritaceum; assembly: GCA_023375785.1. Lineage (NCBI taxonomy): Eukaryota > Viridiplantae > Streptophyta > Zygnematophyceae > Desmidiales > Peniaceae > Penium > Penium margaritaceum. The sequence goes on from SZWC01023892.1 coordinate 13,882, forward strand.
ATATACACTCTTCATACAATGTACGCGTCAAATGTATGCATGTGGAACTTTCATTGTACCTTCGTGGAAGTTACGACACAGTTTAAACGTCAATGTTTGTTCATAGTTATGACTGTATTTGTATGATGTTACACATGAACATCCGGGGAAGGATTGAAATTCAACTTTTAACACCAAATAAAACTCCATGGTTCGGTATTTCACAGTTCCATGCATAATTTGATGAAGAAGACATATATGTGTACTTAGACATGAAATGCGCTACTACCAAAACAAATTGACACACCTATTTCTGGACTCGGAACTAGATGGAACTAAAACCCACCCAAACTCACATTCCAGGGGTGTGGCTTTTTAGCATACACTCATTTATCTCTTAGCACGTGCACCACATGCAATCCCACATGCAATCCCCGAATACACTTTTGGTGTTTGGGGGGGTGGACGGATATCAAGAGACTGTCCCCCCCTATCCAAAATATAAGGGTGTATCAGGCCTATGTAATGTGTAGTGTATGAGAGGGGTGTATAGAAATACAAAAGTGTATTGCGCTAAGAGATATTTCATTCAAATAAAATTTGCCAATACACTTGTGTATTTTTCAGAATTTGAACCACATACACTCCCAAATACAATCCCCCAATACACATTTGGCATTAGGGGGGATGTGAGAAGGGTTTGACGGATACTGAGATACCCCGCCTCCCAAAAATAAAAAAGTGTATCAGGCTAGTGTATTAGGCAATGTATGAGAGGGTTGTATAGAAAAATACACAAGTTTATTACTCTAGAAGATGTTAGGTAGAAATAATATCTGCATGTACACTTTTGTATTTTGTACCACGTGCACCACATACACTCATTGATACACTCCCCCAATACACTTTCGGTGTTTGGGAGGGGGGGTGGATTTGATTGTTTTCAAGCAATCCTCCCCCTCTCCAAGAGAGAAAAGTGTATCAAGCCCCTATCTTGGGCAGTGTATGAGACGGGTGTATATAAAAAAAACATAAGTGCATTACTCTAAGAGATTTTTTATAGAAAAAAACGTTTGCAAATACACTCGTGTATTTTTCAGCACTTGCACCACATATACTCCAACATACACTCCGCAAATACACTTACATTGTTGGGAGGAGGGGGGACATGGATTTTGATGGATGTTAAGAGACCCCCCATCCCGAAAAATGTGGAAGTGTATCGGGCGTGTGTATTGGGCAGTGTATGAGAGGGGTGTATAGAAAAATACACAAGTTTATCATGCTAAGAGATGTTTTGTAGACATAAAATTTGCGAATTTGCTTATGGTTTTTTCAGCACGTGCACCACATACACTACTAGATACACTCCCCGAATACACTTTTGGTGTTTGAGAAGAGGGGGGGTTGGGGGATGGGTTCAACGAATATTGAGCGACTCTCCCCCTCCCACCCCCCCCAAAAGAAAAAAGCGTATTAGGCTTGTGTATTGCGCAGTGTATGAGAGGGGTGTATAGACAAAAATACAAGTGTATTATGCTAAGAGATGTTTTTTAGATATAAAATTCGCAAATATACTTTTGTATTTTCCAGCACGTGTAGTACATACTATCCCACATACACTCCGCCAATACACTTTCGGTGTGAGGGGGGTTGGGGGATGGCTTCGACGGATATCAAGCGACCCTCCCCCCTCCAAAAGGTAATAGTGTATTAGGCCCATGTATTGGGCAGTTTATGAGAGGGGTGCATAGTAAAAGTAAATGTATATCTTGTTAAAGTAGCAAACGTTTACTGCCATTTGGGTTAGCCAGCCTAGTTTAGTCCTTGCCTTCTGCTCGTACGTACTTCTTGCGAGACGTACGTCTACTTACACTCTGCGTTTGTGGGACACGCTCGACGTTCACCCGAGCTGTGTCACCTGTGTCTCGCGTGGTTCACCACACGATGTGGCAAGCCACGCGAGACCTGGGGTGCGACCCGATAGGGGTCACGCACCCAGGCCTCTCACGCTCACTTTTCAACTCGATTACCACAATCTCGCTCTCGCTCGATCCTCATCCGCTCTAAGTCCTCAACTCCTCGATCCTCCCCTCACATCTCTCGAGAGCGCTCCCCCCTCACAGCTCTCGAGAGCTCTCCCCCCTCACAGCTCTCGAGAGCTCTCCGCCCCTCACAGCTAAGCAGGACAGTTAGTCCCGCGACTAACTCCCGAGTCCTCCCATCACCCGCCTCCTCCACTCTCCTCCATCCCTCTCTCCACGCTCACCTCACCTTCATCAACATGGCATCAAGCCATTGAGGGCCTGTGGCCTCCGCTTTTCCGCTTCCGCTTCCGCCATCCGCTTCCGCTTACGCCGTCTGCCGTGGCCGTCGTTGTTGGTCGCCGCCACTACCGCAACCGTCGCCCCTGCTTCCGCCGCTGCCATCCGGCCTCGTCGTCGTCTTCACGGGTGACGTCCGTTGTCGTGGGCACCGTCCTCAACTGGCCGTTCCGGCCCCTGCCTCTAGGTCTGCCCCTGTCGGGGCCCCCCTGTCGTTCCAACCCCTCCCCTGCTCTACCCTCCTCCCCTGCTCCCATTTCTCCCTCTCTGCCTCGTTCTTCCTCGTTTCCCTTTCTTTCTCTTTCTCCCTTGTTCACTCACGTTTTTTTTATTTCTGTGTTCTCTGCTACAGGTTCGTTCCCCTCCTCGTCCTCCCTGCCTCTGGCCCGGCCTCGGCCCCCTCGTCCCGTGTGCCCGCCCTTCGCTCCTACCTCGGGCTGTTGTCCCCCGTCTCTCTCGCTCCGGCCTACGGCTTGACCTCGGCCTCCGGCACGCGGACCCCTCCTCCCCGGCTCCCTCCCGGGCCTTAGGCTCTACGCTCTAGGTGTCCGGGCCTTCGGCCTTAGGGTCTAGGCTCTAGGTCTACTGGCTCTAGCCCCTAGCTCTAGACTCTAGACTTGGACTTTGGACTGTGGACTGTGGTCTCCGCTTTGCTGCTTGCGGCCTCTGGCCACCACCCCCCCCGTCCTTGTTCTTTTTTCTCGGCTCACCGAGCCCGGGGCCGTCTGCCCCCAAACGGCTTTCTGGCCTTCGGCCTTCTGGCCTAGCCCTCACGGCGATTTAGGACCCCCCCCGCTGGGTCTCGTCCCGGCCTTCCTTTTTTTTCTCCTTCTCCCTCTCTTTCTCTCCTCCTCCCTCTCTCTCTTTCTGCCCTCTATCTCTCTCCTCTCTCTCTCCCCATTCCCTCTCTCCCTCCCTCTACACTCTGCCCCTCTGCTCTCTCTGTCCCTCTCGCTCTACTCTCTCTCTCTCTACCCAGTCCCTCTCCCTCCCCCGTCTCCCACTCTCCCTCTCTCTGCTCTCCTCGCTCTCTCCCTCTCTCGCCTTCTCTCTCTCTCTCTCTCTCCCCCCCTCTCTCTCTCCCTCCTCTCTCTGTCTCTCTCCTCTCCCTCTCTTTCTCTCTCACCCTCTCCCTCTCTCTTTCTCTCTCCTCTCTCACCCTCTCCCTCTCTCTCACTCTCTCCCTCTCTCTCTCTCCCCCTCTCTCTCTCTCTCCTCTCTCTCTCTGTGTCTCTCTCCTCTCTCTCCCCCTCTCTCTCTTTCTCACTCTCTCCCCCTCTCGCTCTCTCTCCTCTCTCTGTCTCTCTCCTCTCCCTCTCTTTCTCTCTCACCCTCTCCCTCTCTCTTTCTCTCTCCTCTCTCACCCTCTCCCTCTCTCTCACTCTCTCCCTCTCTCTCTCTCCCCCTCTCTCTCTCTCTCCTCTCTCTCTCTGTGTCTCTCTCCTCTCTCTCCCCCTCTCTCTCTTTCTCACTCTCTCCCCCTCTCGCTCTCTCTCCTCTCTCTGTCTCTCTCCTCTCCCTCTCTTTCTCTCTCACCCTCTCCCTCTCTCTTTCTCTCTCCTCTCTCACCCTCTCCCTCTCTCTCACTCTCTCCCTCTCTCTCTCTCCCCCTCTCTCTCTCTCTCCTCTCTCTCTCTGTGTCTCTCTCCTCTCTCTCCCCCTCTCTCTCTTTCTCACTCTCTCCCCCTCTCGCTCTCTCTCCTCTCTCTGTCTCTCTCCTCTCCCTCTCTTTCTCTCTCACCCTCTCCCTCTCTCTTTCTCTCTCCTCTCTCACCCTCTCCCTCTCTCTCACTCTCTCCCTCTCTCTCTCTCCCCCTCTCTCTCTCTCTCCTCTCTCTCTCTGTGTCTCTCTCCTCTCTCTCCCCCTCTCTCTCTTTCTCACTCTCTCCCCCTCTCGCTCTCTCTCCTCTCTCTGTCTCTCTCCTCTCCCTCTCTTTCTCTCTCACCCTCTCCCTCTCTCTTTCTCTCTCCTCTCTCACCCTCTCCCTCTCTCTCACTCTCTCCCTCTCTCTCTCTCCCCCTCTCTCTCTCTCTCCTCTCTCTCTCTGTGTCTCTCTCCTCTCTCTCCCCCTCTCTCTCTTTCTCACTCTCTCCCCCTCTCGCTCTCTCTCCTCTCTCTGTCTCTCTCCTCTCCCTCTCTTTCTCTCTCACCCTCTCCCTCTCTCTTTCTCTCTCCTCTCTCACCCTCTCCCTCTCTCTCACTCTCTCCCTCTCTCTCTCTCCCCCTCTCTCTCTCTCTCCTCTCTCTCTCTGTGTCTCTCTCCTCTCTCTCCCCCTCTCTCTCTTTCTCACTCTCTCCCCCTCTCGCTCTCTCTCCTCTCTCTGTCTCTCTCCTCTCCCTCTCTTTCTCTCTCACCCTCTCCCTCTCTCTTTCTCTCTCCTCTCTCACCCTCTCCCTCTCTCTCACTCTCTCCCTCTCTCTCTCTCCCCCTCTCTCTCTCTCTCCTCTCTCTCTCTGTGTCTCTCTCCTCTCTCTCCCCCTCTCTCTCTTTCTCACTCTCTCCCCCTCTCGCTCTCTCTCCTCTCTCTGTCTCTCTCCTCTCCCTCTCTTTCTCTCTCACCCTCTCCCTCTCTCTTTCTCTCTCCTCTCTCACCCTCTCCCTCTCTCTCACTCTCTCCCTCTCTCTCTCTCCCCCTCTCTCTCTCTCTCCTCTCTCTCTCTGTGTCTCTCTCCTCTCTCTCCCCCTCTCTCTCTTTCTCACTCTCTCCCCCTCTCGCTCTCTCTCCTCTCTCTGTCTCTCTCCTCTCCCTCTCTTTCTCTCTCACCCTCTCCCTCTCTCTTTCTCTCTCCTCTCTCACCCTCTCCCTCTCTCTCACTCTCTCCCTCTCTCTCTCTCCCCCTCTCTCTCTCTCTCCTCTCTCTCTCTGTGTCTCTCTCCTCTCTCTCCCCCTCTCTCTCTTTCTCACTCTCTCCCCCTCTCGCTCTCTCTCCTCTCTCTGTCTCTCTCCTCTCCCTCTCTTTCTCTCTCACCCTCTCCCTCTCTCTTTCTCTCTCCTCTCTCACCCTCTCCCTCTCTCTCACTCTCTCCCTCTCTCTCTCTCCCCCTCTCTCTCTCTCTCCTCTCTCTCTCTGTGTCTCTCTCCTCTCTCTCCCCCTCTCTCTCTTTCTCACTCTCTCCCCCTCTCGCTCTCTCTCCTCTCTCTGTCTCTCTCCTCTCCCTCTCTTTCTCTCTCACCCTCTCCCTCTCTCTTTCTCTCTCCTCTCTCACCCTCTCCCTCTCTCTCACTCTCTCCCTCTCTCTCTCTCCCCCTCTCTCTCTCTCTCCTCTCTCTCTCTGTGTCTCTCTCCTCTCTCTCCCCCTCTCTCTCTTTCTCACTCTCTCCCCCTCTCGCTCTCTCTCCTCTCTCTGTCTCTCTCCTCTCCCTCTCTTTCTCTCTCACCCTCTCCCTCTCTCTTTCTCTCTCCTCTCTCACCCTCTCCCTCTCTCTCACTCTCTCCCTCTCTCTCTCTCCCCCTCTCTCTCTCTCTCCTCTCTCTCTCTGTGTCTCTCTCCTCTCTCTCCCCCTCTCTCTCTTTCTCACTCTCTCCCCCTCTCGCTCTCTCTCCTCTCTCTGTCTCTCTCCTCTCCCTCTCTTTCTCTCTCACCCTCTCCCTCTCTCTTTCTCTCTCCTCTCTCACCCTCTCCCTCTCTCTCACTCTCTCCCTCTCTCTCTCTCCCCCTCTCTCTCTCTCTCCTCTCTCTCTCTGTGTCTCTCTCCTCTCTCTCCCCCTCTCTCTCTTTCTCACTCTCTCCCCCTCTCGCTCTCTCTCCTCTCTCTGTCTCTCTCCTCTCCCTCTCTTTCTCTCTCACCCTCTCCCTCTCTCTTTCTCTCTCCTCTCTCACCCTCTCCCTCTCTCTCACTCTCTCCCTCTCTCTCTCTCCCCCTCTCTCTCTCTCTCCTCTCTCTCTCTGTGTCTCTCTCCTCTCTCTCCCCCTCTCTCTCTTTCTCACTCTCTCCCCCTCTCGCTCTCTCTCCTCTCTCTGTCTCTCTCCTCTCCCTCTCTTTCTCTCTCACCCTCTCCCTCTCTCTTTCTCTCTCCTCTCTCACCCTCTCCCTCTCTCTCACTCTCTCCCTCTCTCTCTCTCCCCCTCTCTCTCTCTCTCCTCTCTCTCTCTGTGTCTCTCTCCTCTCTCTCCCCCTCTCTCTCTTTCTCACTCTCTCCCCCTCTCGCTCTCTCTCCTCTCTCTGTCTCTCTCCTCTCCCTCTCTTTCTCTCTCACCCTCTCCCTCTCTCTTTCTCTCTCCTCTCTCACCCTCTCCCTCTCTCTCACTCTCTCCCTCTCTCTCTCTCCCCCTCTCTCTCTCTCTCCTCTCTCTCTCTGTGTCTCTCTCCTCTCTCTCCCCCTCTCTCTCTTTCTCACTCTCTCCCCCTCTCGCTCTCTCTCCTCTCTCTGTCTCTCTCCTCTCCCTCTCTTTCTCTCTCACCCTCTCCCTCTCTCTTTCTCTCTCCTCTCTCACCCTCTCCCTCTCTCTCACTCTCTCCCTCTCTCTTCATCTCCTATCTTTGTCTCTGTCTCCTTTCTCTCCCCCTCTCTCTCTCTCACACTCTCTTCCCCTCTCTCTCTCTCTCTATTCTCTCTCTGTCTCTCTCCTCTCCCTCTCTCTCTCCCTCCCTCTCTCCCCCTTTCTCTCCCTCTCTCCCTGTCTCCCCTCCCCCCTCAGTCTCTTTCTCTCTCTGTCTCCCCCTCTTTTCTTCTCCCTCTCTCTCTCTCCCTCTGTCTCCTTCTCCCTGTCCATCTCTCCTTCCCCCGTCTCCCCCTCTCTCTCCCTCTCTCTCCCTCTCTTTCTGAATCCCTCCCCCTCTCTCACTCTCTCTCCTCTCCCCCTTCTCTCCTTTTTTTCTCCATTTTCTCTCTCTCTACCTCTGTCTCTTTCTCTCTCTCTCTCTTTCTCTCTTTGTCTCCCTCTCTATCTACCACCACTCTCTCTCTCCCTCTCTCTACCTCTCTCTCTCTCTGTCTCTCTCCCTCTCATTCTCTCTCTCTCTCCTCTCCTCCCCACTCTCTATCTCTCCCTCTCTCC
>SZWC01023892.1:24221-38987 GCA_023375785.1 Penium margaritaceum
CTCTCTTTCCTCTCGCATTCTCTCCCCTTCCCCCTCCCTCTTCTTCCCTCTCCTCTCCTCCGTTCTCCTTCCCTCGTTCTTTTACCTCCTCCTGCCTCGCGCCTCCGTCATCTCCCTTGTTTTTCTCTCGTGGTTCCCGTTCTCGCGTTGTCCCCCTGCCGTCTGCGGTTGCGCATCTCTTTCGATTGTCTCATGTGTCGCTCCCTGGTCCTTCCCCTCTGCCCTGCGCTTCGTGTGTCTTGCCGGCCACTCAGTGGCCGTGGCCTCTCTCCTTTTTTCCATTTTTCCTCTCTCACTTTGCTTCCCCCTCCCTCCCTCCTCCTCTAACGAACATCCCTAAATACACACTATCCACCATGGTTCTTCACTCCCCCCCCCTTCGCTGCTCGGTCCTCGTGTAGCCGCCTCTTCCTTTCCTCTCTTGCTCAACCCCTAGCGTCGTGTAGCACCATGCTTGAGCTCGGTCTCGCTGGTGCTCTGGCAGCTGCGGCAGCTGCTAGAAAGGTTCGCGCTGAAGCACAGTTCGTTGATGCTCCCTCCCGTGCTCCTAGCCACCCTACGTCCAATGGCTCTGGTCTTGACGACGATTCCTCCACCCTCTCCTCGGTCCGCTACGGCCACCGCTGTCACCTCTGCCCTCGTCGCTCTTCGTGCTCCTCTCCCTCCACCCCCTCCCACACAGCCCGCTCCTCCTCGCGATCCCCACGCGCTCCTCTCGATGGCCATTGTCGATGCCCTCGCGGCTTGTCTTGTTCTTGACCAGTCCATCGCCCCGCCTCCCCTCGCTAGTCCTGCGGTCCACCCTCCCCACGCCGGCATCGCCCACGGGCCTGTGTGGTTGGGCGGCGCCGACGATCCGAGCCGCGAGGTTGCTCCCGGTGGTGGTGGGGTCCCTGCCGCTAGCAGTGCCTCTACTGGTGTCCTTCGTGCCGTGCTCGGTGCGGGTGGTGGTGCGGCGGCTGGCGTCGGCGGTGGTGCTCTCCTTGCTGGTCTCATTGGCGGCGCTGTCGCTGCTGGGGGCTCCGTTGCGGCAGGTGGTGTAGCTGTCGCCGGCACTGGTGGTGGAACTGTTGTCGTTGGTGGTTCTGCGGCTAGAGGTGCCGCTGCCATTGGAGGTGGAGTTGCCGCCGCAGGTGCTGCTCCCGCTGGCAGTGCTGCTGTCACTCGTGGTGCTGCTCCCGGGGACCCTCATGCTGCACTCGCCCGAACTGAGGCGCGCCTCGACGCTATGACCCTGGCCGTCGCTCAGCTTCTCAGCCATGGCCTTCGCCCGGCAGTCTCGCCGATGCCTCTCACCTCCGCTCCGAGCCACGCTACTGGCACACCCTTCAGCGAGTGGTCAGCTCGTTTTGTCTCGTCGACGCACATGCATGCTCTGTGGGAGAACTACGATCCAGCTCCCACCGTTCCTATCACACACCCTGACCCTGATCCCCTCGCCTTTCACCTTATCTATTCTGCCGGCCCCACTGTAGCCCTCTGCCAGCTCGATTGCTTCGCCCCAACCACCACCCTCCCCGCTCGGCCTCATGAGGCCTGGGTTGCCCTTCTGGCTCTGTACTCTTCGGACTCCTTTCGCTCCGCTACCTCTCTCCTCGTCGACCTTCGGGCTCTTCATCGACGTTCTGACGAGTCTTGGGTGCCTATCTAGGCCGTGCAGAGCTCCTACAGAGCGAGCTTCTCGTTGCAGGCGCCTCTTTGTCTGACCAGGCCTTCGTCACATCCGTTGTCGCTGGCCTAGGTCCTACTTTCTCCGGTGCTCTCTCTTCCTTCCCCCTTGCTCTCTCTTCAGGTCGCATATCAGAGCCCTGGAGCCGTTTGGCCCGTCCTGCTAGACGGGCTACGCTCCATTTAGGCACTCTCCCAGCCTGCTGTCCCTTTCCCTGAGCCTCTCTTGCCTGACGTTCTGCCCGGTCTCCTCCCTGCCCCGGCGGCTCATGCCCTTGCCATTCGTTCTCCGCTTGGCGGTGGCGGTGCTCGTCCGCCCACGTGCTAGAACTGTGATGTGGTGGGCCATCGTCATGATATGTGTCCACTTCCTCCTGTCCCTGACCTTCATGAGCGCATTGCGCGTCAGCGTGCTCTCCTTCGTGGTCGTGCTTATGTTGCCCCTGGTGGTGCTCCCCCAGCTATAGTCCTTGCTGCTCCTCCCCTGGTTGCCCCCGTTCGTCCACCCCCAGTGCCCGGGGCACCCTCTCCACTTACAGAGGATGCGATCATCACTGTCATTTGTCGCGTGTTAGCTGAGGGTTTGCTTGGCGGCCCTCCGCCTACTGGTACGTCTCCCGTGTTTGATCTCCTTACTGCCCCTGTCCCTTGTTCCACTCCCAGTTCTCCCTTGCCTGCTGCTTATCTAGCTTCCACCTCCCCCCGCACGACTGCATTTTGCCTCCTCTCCGGCACTGAGCGTGTTGTGGCTCCGTCTTGGGTGGTGGACGGTGCCGCGACCGATCACATGTGTCCCGTTTGCGAGCTGTTTATAGAGTTTAGTCCGGTCTCCGCGATCACGTCGGTGTACACGGGTGATGGGGCCCCCCTGCCCGTGCTCGGTTTTGGCACGATTTGCCATACCTCCTCGGTCGGCTCCCTCACGCTGACCTCTGTTCTCTACGTCCCCGCTCTTGATTTTTCTCTTCTCTCTGTGCCAACCCTCGACGTGTGCGGGTTTTCCACCACTTACGCCCTCGGCCTCGTTGGTGTCACTGATCGTGCTAGTGGCCGCGTCGTCCTCCGTGGCTGCCGACCTCCCGGTGAGGGCATGTACCAGGTTCTTGGACCACATTCTGTCTCTGCCCCCCGGGCGGACGCCGTTGCGCTTGTTGCCCTCTCTCGCTTTGCTCACTCTCACCTTCTTCATCGTCCTCTTTGCCATAATCCCTCCCCTGCCGTGGCCTCCCTCCTCCGTACACTTCCCGCTGACGGCTTGTCTGACCCCTCCTTCCGTGCCCCTTGCGCTGTCCATTGCACCTTTTGTGCCATCGGCAAGATGCATCATCTTCCCTTTCCGTCCTCCTCCTCTCGCACGTCTGCCCCTCTGGAGCTCGTGCACGCTGACATCCTCGGTCCGCCCCAGGATGAGTCTCGCGCTGAGCATCCCACGTATGTTCTCAGCTTGATTGACGATTATTCTCGTTACACATGGGTCTTTTTCCTCCGAGCAAAGAGCGATGTTGCTCAGACCATCCAGTCATGGTATGCGTCTACGCACCGGCAGAGTCATCACCAGTTGATGCGCTTTTGCTCTGACCGCGTCGGCGAGTTTTTTGGCGCCACGGCATCGTTCTTCGACCGTGAGGGTGTGGTTCATGAGCTCTCTGCTCCCTACTCTCCGTAGCAGAATGGGGTCGCCGAGCGCTGGAACCGCACGCTCATTGAGGGCATCCGCACGATGATGGCTGAGGCCGGTTTTCTTGATCGAGCTCGCATCTTCTGGTCTGAGGCGGCTCGGTATCGTATGTGGGTTTGGAACCACATCCCACATGGTCCCCTTCCTCTCGACACCACGCCATTCCAGCTGTTCTTCGGTCGACGTGCAGACCTCAGGCAGGCCGTGGTTTGGGGCACTATGGCCACTGTCTACCTGGCTCCTATTTCTCGACTCGGCAAGCTTGATCCACCTGGCCGTCTCAGTGTTACCTTTGGGGTTGTCCCTCACTCTCGTGCCCACCGTTTTTGGGATCCCATCGCTCATCGCCTCATTGAGTCCTGTCATGTTCGCTTCTTTGAGCAGATGACATACGGCGCCTATCGCATGGACCGTTGTGTCCCCTCCCCGGCCTCTACCACAGCCTACACCTCCGATGGCCTTGTGGTCGCTGGTGCTCCCTCCCCCTCCCTGCCTGCCTCAGTGCCCCCCACCTCGCCTCCTCTGCACCCCTCCACCTTCACCACTTCCTCTTATACTGAGCCCCCACCACACGTCCCATTGCCGACCTCTCACCCCTCCCATCCCTCTCCACCTCCTTCCAGCCCTCCGTCGGTACCTTACCACCCCGTCCTCGTGCTCCTTCCTCTCTCCCCATGCCTACCATGGGTGGATCCCTTCCTGCGTCTGTCTCCCCTCGTCCCCCTGCCCCGTCGTTTCCTGCACTACCACTCGTTCCACCTGCCCCTTCTCCGCCTACGCCTCTCCCACCTCCCTCCCCCCCCTCCCCTGCCTCCCTCTCACCGCCGCGGTGGTCCACCGCCTATGTCTCCCCTCCCGTCGCTTTTGCCGTCTCCTACACCATCCCCGACCTCCCCCCCCGGCTTTCCCTCCTCCCCTCCCCAGGTTCCCCCTCCCCTGACCGCGGCCCAGGCTCTGGGCTCCCCTCGTCCTCTCACGACTCCTAACTGCGTTGATCCTATCCTCCTTTCTATGGAGGACGTCCTTGAGGACGTACCTCCACACGCCTCCTCTCCCGTCGGTCTCGCGGGTGATCCTGTCCTTGTCGCTATTTCGCCGTTCCCCCCGTCTTCGCCCTCTCCCCCTCTGTTGCCCCTTCCGCTTCCACAGCCGCCGTTCTCCCTCTTGTTGATGTCCTCTCCCGGGAGACTCTTCCTCCCCTCCCTTTCCCCTCCCGGTCCACCTCGTCACCCGCTCCTCTCCCTTCTCCATCTCCTTCGGCGGTGTTCCCCAGCCCTCCTCCCTCGAGTCCAGACTCCCTTCTCGGTGTTCCCCCTCGGCCGCACTCGTGGATGCGCACTCATGCTGCCTGGGCTCGCCCTCCCNCCCCCCCTGTTGCCCCTTCCGCTTCCACCGCCGCCGTTCTCCCTCTTGTTGATGTCCTCTCCCGGGAGACTCTTCCTCCCCTCCCTTTCCCCTCCCGGTCCACCTCGTCACCCGCTCCTCTCCCTTCTCCATCTCCTTCGGCGGTGTTCCCCAGCCCTCCTCCCTCGAGTCCAGACTCCCTTCTCGGTGTTCCCCCTCGGCCGCACTCATGGATGCGCACTCATGTTGCCTGGGCTCGCCCTCCTGTCCTACCGACTCCCTCCCTGCCGTCTCCCCGTGCACCCTCTCCTGGCCCGCACTTCTCTGTTTCCTCTCTTTCTTGTCCCGTCTTGGACACTCCTCCGCCCTCCTCTCCTGTCTCATCTCGCACTCGCTCTCGCACCGCTCGTGCTCTTACCTACACTTCTGATCTTACCTCTGCCGCTCCTCTGTCCCCTTCTTCCTCTCCGCCTGCCCCTCCCCCGCCTTCCCCCCCTCCCCTCCCTTCTTCCTTCCCCCTCTCTCCGGAGGACTCTCCCCTCCCCCTTCCCTCCTCACCTCGGTCCTCCCCTGTCATTTGCACCCCCGCGTCCCGCCCTCTGCTACCCTACACCTTCCATCCGGGCCATCCTCATGGTCGCCACTTCTTCCATCGTGAGTTCTACCACGCTCTTGATGTGTGCACCGACCATTGTTTCGTCAGCGCACCGGCATCTGCTGCACGTGCCCTTGTGGTCACGTCGGCCCCACCCGCTTCTTCCCCCCCCTCTCTGGATGAGTCCGACCCACTCACCCTTGCCAACGCTCTTGCTCGCCCTGACGCTACTGCCTGGCACGCGGCCTGCGTCGTAGAGCTTTCCGCTCTAGCTGAGCACGGTGTACTCGAACTCACTGACCTTCCTCCCGGTCGCACGACAATCAAGGCCAAGTGGGTCCTGCGCAAGAAGTTCACCGCCTCTGGTGCCCTCGACCGGTACAAGGCTCACCTCACTGCGAAAGGCTATTCCCAGGTCCCCGGTGTCGACTTCACCGACACGTATGCCCCCGTCGGTCGTTTCACAATGAGTCGTGTCGTCATCTACCTCACAGCTCACTTTCAGTGGGAGCTCCACCAGATGGACGTGAACAACGCCTTCCTCCACGGTCATCTGGAGGAGGAGTTGTACATGGCCCAGCCCCCTGGTTTCTCTGATGGCACCGGTCGCGTCTGCCGTCTCCGTGGTGCGCTCTACGGCCTTCGTCAGTCTCCTCGTTGTTGGAATGAGGAAATCTTGTCCTCCTTTGTCCGTGGTGGTTTCTGCCACAGTCAGTCCGACCCCTCCCTTTTCGTCGGGGGCACGGCACTCGTGCCCGCCTTCATTCTAGTGTATGTAGACGACCTTCTCATCACCTCTCCTTCTTCCTCTTAGATCTCCGCGGCCAAGGGTCTCCTCTCCTCGGCATATCGCATGAAGGACCTTGGCCTCACAACCATGTTCTTGGGTATGCAGATTGAGCATCTCCCCGGCTTTCTGTTGGTTCATTAGGAGCGTTATGTCCAGACCCTTGCCGACCGCTTCTCTTCCGTTGTTGACCTCTCCCGTCCTCTCTCTGCTACCTCCTCGCCCATGCCACCGGGCACCCAGCTCGCTCTCCGTGTGGCCCACGACACCGAGTCCGGTGCGCTAGAGTCCGCCGTCACGTTCCAGTCCATCATTGGTGCACTCACCTATCTGGCTGGCACCACTCGCCTGGACATTGCTTGTGCGGTGAATGTCCTCGCCTAGTACGCTCGCGAGTCCCGCACGGCTCACCTGCAGGCAGCCGCGTACGTCCTCCGCTATGTCCTCGGCTCTGCCTGGGCCGGTCTTGTCTTCCAGGCCGGGTCCGGCGTTCCGCTCTTGGAGGGTTACGCTGACAGTGACTACGCTCGCGACTCGAACGCTCGCAGCCACAGTGGCTTCGTCTTTCTTCTGGGCTCTGCTGTTGTGTCATGGCGTAGTGGGAAACAGGGATGCGTGGCTCGCAGCACTGGGGAGGCTGAGTACATGGCTCTGGGCGGTGCTGCCGCCGAGGCCGTGTGGCTTCGTCGCCTTCTCGACGAACACCATGTTCCTACCCCGGCTGTGTCCCTCCACACGGACCGTGAGACTGGGTTGGCCATTGCCCGGAATGCTGGTGCCCTTCATCGCCGCACCAAGCACATCAATGTTGAGCACCACTACGTGCCCGATGTTGTTACGACAGGCGATGTCTCTCTCCGGTTCATCTCTGCTCAGTCGCAGCTCGCAGACTTTCTCACAAAGGCTCTACACCAGCCTGCCTTTGCCGCGAGTATTGCTGCTGTCGGCCTTCGTACCCTTCCCTCGATGGAATGATACCCCTCCTTCCTTTCCCGTTCTCTCTGTCTGCATCCCTTGGTCCTCTGCTCGATGACCACTTGCATGTTGCACCTGCGTTCATGCACCCGATACAGGTTTTCTCCACTCCGTGTGTCCATCCCCTACAGGATCTTCCGTACTCGCCGCCCCTCGTCGCCGACCTTGTGTCTCCCGTCGGTCTTCGTCCATTTCCCTGCCTCATTCCTCCCATTCTCCCCCCTCCCGCACCTTGTATGTATGCCTCTGGACGTTGGTGTCCTTGACCACGCGACCCTGTCCTTGGCGGTGTGCCGTTCCGCACGGGCTCCTCCGGTCGGGTGCCGTTGGCTGGGCGCCTTGGGCGGGGTGCTAGTGGAGGGGCGCTTCTGGTGGACTACCTCTGGATGGTGCTCACTGCTCGTTGCTGGTTGCGCGCTCCCGGAGGGGTGCTCCTTGCTGGAAGCTTCTGGATGGACGCTACTGGAGGGGTGCTACTGGAGGAGTGCTCTTGGAGGGGTGCTCTTAGCAGGGTACTCTTGGATGATGCCCCCAGCCGGGTGTGGCTGGATGCATGCTCCTGGAGGGATGCCTCTGGGTGAGGGCCTCCGGCTGGCTGTCCACAGATGGGTGCTCATGCCTGGGTGCTCCTGTTGGTTCCTCTTGGTCCTTGTGCGCTTGTGGTGTGGTGTTCAAGGTTTATGCTTGGGGCTTCCACCCTTGCTTACGCTATCGTGTTAAAGTAGCAAACGTTTACTGCCATTTGGTTTAGCCAGCCTAGTTTAGTCCTTGCCTTCTACCCGTACGTACTTCTTACGAGACGTACGTCTACCTACATTCTGCGTTTGTGGGACACGCTCGACGTTCACCCGAGCTGTGTCAACTGTGTCTCGCGTGGTTCACCACACGATGTGGCGAGCCACGCGAGACCCGGGGTGCGACCCGATAGGGGTCACGCACCCAGGCCTCTCACGCTCACTTTTTAATTCGATTACCACAATTTCGCTCTCGCTTGATCCTCCTCCGCTCTAAGTCCTCAACTCCTCGATCCTCCCCTCACATCTCTCGAGAGTGCTCCCCCCTCACAGCTCTCGAGAGCGCTCCCCCCTCAGCTCTCGAGAGCTCTTCGCCCCTCACAGCTAAGCGGGACAGTTAGTCCCGCGACTAACTCCCGGGTCCTCCCATCACCCGCCTCCTCCACTCTCCTCCATCCCTCTCTCCACGCGCACCTCACCTTCATCAACATATCTTGCTAAGAGATGTTTTGTAGAAATAACCTTTGTAAATACACTTGTGTATTTTTCAACACTTGCACCACATACACTCCCACATACACTCCTCTGATACACTTCGGTGTTGGAGGGGGAGATGGGTTTTGATGGATATTGAGAGACCCCCCCCCCAATGTGAAAGTGTATCAGGCGAGTGTATTGGGCAGTGTATGAGAGGGGTGTATAGAAAAATGCACAAGTGTATTACGTTGAGATGTTTTATAGACATAACATTTTTCAATATACTTATGTATTTTTTAGCACATGCACCACATACACTTTCAGATACACTCCCCGAATACACTTTCGGTGTTTGGGGGTGGGGGATGGGTTTGTTGGATATTGAGCAACTCCCCTTGCCCCCCCAAAAGGTACAAGTGTATCAGGTCCGTACATTGGGCACTTTTTTAGAGGAGTGTATAGAAAAAAACACAAGTGTATGATGCTAAGAGATAATTCAAATCAATAACATTTGCAAACACACGTGAATTGTTCAGCACGTATACCATATACACTCCCACATACAGTACCCTAATACACTTTTAGTGTTGGGGGGGATTGAGGGATGGGTTCGGTAGATATCGAGAGACCCTCCCCCCCCCCAAACGTAAAAGTGTTTCAAGCCAATGTATTGGGTGGTGTATGAGAGGGGTGCATAGAAAGATACTTAAGTGTATTACGCTACGATATGTTTCGTAAAAAAATACCATTTGTAAATACACTTGTGTATTTTTTATCACGTGCACCACATACAGTCTCGGATACACTCCCACAATACACTTTCAGTGTTTAAGGGGGGGTGGAGGATGGGTTCCACGAACATCGAGCGACTGTCCCCCCCCCCAAAGGTAAAAGTGTAGGAGGCCCATGTATTAGGCAGTGTATGAGAGAGGAGTAAAGAAAATAACACAAGTGTATTATGCCAAGAGATGATTCGTAGAAATAACATCTGCACATATACTTGTGTATTTTTTAGCACGTGTCCCACATACACTCCAACATACACTCTCCCAGTACACTTTTAGTGTTGGAGGGGGGGTGGTGGTCAATGGGCTCAACGGATATCGACAGACCCTCCCCCCCTCCCCCAAAAAGTAAAAGTGTATTAGGCTAGTGTATGGGGCACTGTATGAGAGGGGTGTACAAAAAATAGACAACTGTATTATGCTAAGAGATGTTTTGTAGAAATTATGCTTGCAAGTACACTTTTGTATCTTCCTCCTAGTGCGCCACATACACTCCTACGTATACTCCCCTAATACACTTTCGGTGTTTGGGGGAGGGGGATCCCTCAACAGGTATCAAGAGATTCTCAATGCTTTAGAAATTATATCAATGAGCCCCATATTTCCATAGTAACACAATATGTTCCCAATGTGTCCTGATGGAAATTTTAGCAGGCATTGTGTAGTTGAATTATCTTTGAAAATACCTAGAATAGAAACAAGGAATGGACATTATACTCACTGAGTTTCTTTGATTCTTACTTCATGAAAAATTACATGAAAATTACTTATGTAGTGTACACACATGTATGTGTGGACACAAGTATGCTTGAATCTACCTAACCTACACATGCAAACTTCTGCCATACACATATTGCGGAGTGTACAGAAAGGACATGATTAACCATACCTCTCTATTTCTATGAAAAAAATATCCTCAAGCGCACAATGAAGCAAGCTATTGCCATATTCAGCATATTAAAATCATTCCATGACAAAACTGCAAGGATTTCATTGGAAGCATCGAAAATATTTCTAAGGTGCAAAAATCCAAATACTATCAAACCAAAAGCTGTAATCCATATGAGGACAAGTGAAATTCATATTCAAAAGGAGGCCCTGTCTCCAATGAAGGGCTACATGGCGAGCGAGAATGCAAGGATTATGGCTACAGAAATCTACATCTCTCACTTGTATTTAATGAAGGTTAAGATACAACATTATCAGCTATGGTTGTTTGCAAATCTTAGAGATTCATGAGAAGCTTCAACAAACTAAAATGATGGTTACAATTGAACTTCAAAATAAACTTGAAAGCGCTTTTAAATTCCACCAAGGAAATCAACTTGTGAGGGCCATAATTGTAAAAGGCGGCAGCCATGGCATGGCTCATTAAATAAGTAAGACTCGATTTTTTATGTCAACTTACATTAATTCACATTTTGAGGTATCTCAAACCAAGGTTTGAGTCGCGTTTCCCCTATAATACCTCTATATGCCAAGAAGCACCTTGCCAACTTTGGAAGGAGGAAGCCTTGACTAACTAGAGGCAAGTCTTTCTTGAAGATGATGCCTGACCAAGATTCTTTTATGGACAACTCTGTTATCCTAGCAAGGCATTACCCCTTGCGTGGGTCAGGAGTAGTGCTAGAGCTCTATGTGTAACTTCTCTTAAGCCATACTGTTTGATGTACTCTTGGAGATCATTCAAGTTTTTTTCTGTTGTCAAAAACTCTGATTCCAAGGAAAACCTTCTCGTCTATCTACGAGCATACTACACAAGAAAACATCCTCTAAGAGCATGGAACTTACTAGTTGCTAAATACCCCACATCTTAACATGGTATTTGTGTAGTACTCTCTATGTTTAGCTAGTCTAGCATCAGCAAGAGCAGCAGCAGAGTGGATTGGTGAAGTCTTCCTTTAGTATCCTTGTACAATCTTGACAAGGAGTCGACATCTGCCGTATCCTAAGCGTGTAGCAGGACCTACCTTTAGATTTTTAGTCTTACACAAGACTGGTGCAACAAGAGACCATGAAAATCATGGATGTGGAAGATCAAAGGGCAGGTTCTCTCTATTGATCAAAATTCTGCTTTGAATAGTTTACCTCAAGGTCATGATCAAGGAAGCCATTATGTAGTCCATGCATATTGCAAAATAGAAAACATGCAGTGCTTGGCAGAAGAAGCGCAACGCATGCCACATCAAGAAGTTGTAACTCTTCAAGTTGTGGAGCATTTGAGGGAGGTACTAAGGTAATAGTTTGGAGTTGAGGAACTCTTTCTTCAACAGGATTAGTTGATGAACATCACCCAAGCATCTCACACATAGTGGTTACATTAGTGAAATGCGGCTTAGGCTACACAGATAACAGAACCTCAAGAACAATTGGTATGGATTTAGTAACATTCAGAAATTCAGTAGTAGAATCTTATTTTTAAAGACAGATGCAATAGGAATAAGCATCATTCCCATATTTACCTCAAGCAAGTCCTCTATGAATCGTGTCACTTGCCATCACTCTGCACGTGCAACCTGTGTAAGCTTCCTTAGGAGTCATGTCACCATAGCTTTTAGTGCAACAACCTTAACCACCTTCCATGGTGCCTCTTGTAGCATAGTTTGAATCAGAAAAAGAGGCACCAATGAAACCTTTATTCATGATTCAACATGCTATGTTGCTAGCTTTGCCAATATTCCAAGCTCATCAAGCAACACACATGCAGTAGTCATTCCATGTACAAGGCCCCCTCATGTGTCCCATGTCTAGGCATATGAAGGACTTGAGGATGCTATGCCACTAGTTGCAACTACCTTACAGCAACATAAGATCAAGATTGGCCAATTTGACCAAGATAATTTCCTGCAATGGGCAAAGAAATAAAAAAGGTTGCCTAGATTAAGAGTATCTAGAAGGTGTACACCACGTTCTATGCACCTCTATCCTTTGAGTTGTTGTGATTTACCAATTTTCAATGGCTTGGGCTGGCTACAATTCGTCTTATGGTACACTTCATCTACTTTGGAGGGATAGAAAATTTACCTCCTTAAATGGAGGGAGGGGAGGTTAAAATCTGTACCTTTAAAAATCCTAGGTAAACTTGGAGGCCCATGGAGGCTATGACCCTTCAGCCTTCACTTGAAGGATAGTGGGTCAACCTGGTACTCCAACCTCTTATAGCCTCCTGGGGACCCTTGGGCTACCATTCCATCTTCAATCTCCATTGGCCCATGAGGTGCTAGTGATTTTTCATGTACTAAATGACTCTTCAGTTGGCCTGGGTGATTTTCTACCCACCTACGTGGATTTGTAACTACCTATAACCTCCGAGGCAAGAGCTTCTAAGGAGGCCCTCCAAGGACTACTTAAGAGGCTTAGTCCATTGACTCTACAATGCCTTGACATACCTTCTTTCATCATCACATTCTTTATGATGGATGAAGTTTCTACTTCTTCAAGCCTTAGCCTGTGACACTACAAGCCAATGCCTTAAGAATGACTTCTTAAAAAGTCTTGTGCCTTCTTGACTGCAAGCTAGTGGCTCTATGAGTAGGTTGCTCGAGGTCCGGTTTTCTAGAATAAGTCTCAAGGTATCCAGGGTGGGCGCCCTATGGGTCCACAAGTTTACACTCATGGCTACATTCTTGCATGTGGTTCAAGGAACTCTTTATGTGCCTCTCCAAGTAATCTACAAATTCCTAAAGATGTTTCAGTTTCCTCCATCCATGCCTTGCCCTTCCATATCTCAGTCCACTTTCACTGATCCACCTTCTGCAAATCTTAACACGGGTCACCACCAGAGGTGGTTTTAAAATAAAGTACTTGAACGAAGCTAAATTTACGAACTGGGAAAATCAATTTAGCAATTGCATCCAAGAAGAAGGTCAGATGTACCTAAACATAAGTACATCTGACCTACATGTCTAGTGACCCCACCTTCAAGGTGGGGTCACTAGAAGGTTGATAGGGTCTCTATATCAAGCATGGTCCTTTCTTGTGAGGACCTACATGTCTAGTGACCCCACCTTCAAATCCCACCTCTATGATAGACTTTTATACATCTCCTTAAGGAGATTTGAAAGAATTTAATAATACATCAATAAACCCAAATCAATACAAAACCAGATTTTATTGCTCGATTTGAAATCATCCCCAGCCCATCTTAGCTACGTTCCTCCACAACCGTGCGACGAGAAAATGGGTCGACGTACTAAAGGTGCTTAAGTTGAATCATGAGAGTGAGCTAAATGAAGCATACATGTATAAGATACTTCTCGTTGAGTAGCATGGCCGCAAGCTTACAAGAGGAAAAACAATCGTTACTAATGAGATGTGCAAAGGTGTCATCATTGCGGTCAGGTGCACTCAGCCATCATGTAAGGGTAAAGCAATTTTTAAGTGTTCCTTACACCACTCTTTTTTCCAATCCAAGCCAAACATAAGCTAGCAAAGCTTGCATGACCAGCGTTGTGGATCATGCCTTCCATATGAGTGGAGTTAATGTTGTAGGCCAGGTCACATGAAGAAGTGTTATAGAAAGCGGTTATGGGTTTAGGAGCATGTAATAGATACAAAGCGTGTGAGACATCAGGATAAAAAGGGGTGAAGAATATTGATGAAAAAGAATTCAAACAAAGTGAGAATAAATAGCAAAAATACAAACAAGGAAGGGAGGCATAAATAAAAGGTATGTTTATACGTGGTTTGAGTTTTAGTTGTCAAGCATAGAAAGCAATGACCTGGTTTTCTCAACAGATGAATGGTAACTTGATAGTGGGTGCAAATCATACATCTCCATTGACAAGGCCTGCCTTCACAAGCTCCTACCTTGCTTCAACGGCTTTGTCACATTCACCAACAACAAGCATGTTAATGTACTATAAAAGGGGAAGATGATAATGACATGATACCAACGTTCCAAAGTACATTTTAGGTACGTTCTATACACACCAAATATTTTTGTTAACCTTCTTTCACAAGGATAACTGATGAAGAGGAATGCATGCAAAATGAGCACAAAGGAGCATGTTGCCTTGAAGAGTTGTAAAGGAATCACTTTTGTCGAAGGTGATTCCTCAAACATAGCATGATCGCCCTTGATCCCCACTCACCTATATCAAATGCAATCTATTTTCCTTTGCAATAGCAATTCTCCACCAAGTTTCAAGAGTAAACCTCATTATGCATATGAATATGCATATGCATATTCATATGCATATGCATATTCATATGCATATGCATATGTATATGTATATATATGCATATGTATATATATATGTATGTATATGTATATGTATATGTATATGTATATGTATATGTATATGTATATGTATATGTATATTTATATGTATATGTATATGTATATGTATATGTATATTTATATGTATATGTATATGTATATGTATATGTATATGTATATGTATATGTATATGTATATGTATATGTATATGTATATGTATATGTATATGTATATGTATATGTATATGTATATGTATATGTATATGTATATGTATATGTATATGTATATGTATATGTATATGTATATGTATATGTATATGTATATGTATATGTATATGTATATGTATATGTATATGTATATGTATATGTATATGTATATGTGTATGTCTATGTGTATGTGTATGTGTATGTGTATGTGTATGTGTATGTATATGTATATGTATATGTATATGTATATGTATATGTATATGTATATGTATATGTATATGTATATGTATATGTAT
>SZWC01023893.1:21405-35377 GCA_023375785.1 Penium margaritaceum
CCCTCTCTCTCTCTCTCTCTCTCTCTCTCTCTTTCTCTCTCTCTCTCTCTCTCTCTCTCTCTCTCTCTCTCTCTCTCTCTCTCGTTGGTCGTCAGCACCAAGGCACTCCTTCAAGGTCACTACCCCATGAAAGAACCCAGCATCCCCTTTTTTTGCATCGCTTAGTTCAGCTCTGGTCCCCGCAACATTCTCGAGATACACGTGACCGGTTGATCACCACCGCCATTGTCTTGAAAAATAACGGCTCCAATTGCTTGATCGGGTTGTACACCAGGATGCCACCAAGATACACGATAATAAACTTGTTGAGATACAACTAGAATTTGTTGGTTACGGTCTCCATGAATATTGTGAGGGTGTTCGTGAGTTCAAACAGCATGACTGTGAACTCAAGTACTGGAGTACAAAAATTTGTCCTCTCGTTGTTCCTACTAGACACGTGCATTCAATGACGGCCCCTCCATACGTTGATTTTGGTAAAAATCTTGCTCCTTAGAGATAATTAAAAAGTTTGTCTGCTTACAGAAGGGGGTCGTAAATCTTGATGGTAGTGAATTTTAATACCCTGTAGTCCACGCACATCCACATCTCACCAATTTTCATTTTTAAGAAAAGTGGAGGTGTAGCTTATGGTGACGTGGATGACCATATGAACCCTTGACCGAGCATCTCGTCCTATTGTTTTTTCACCTCGGTAAGCCTGTGGTCGCTCATCCATTAGTCCCCTGACCGTCGGTCTGTTGCCTTGCTTAAGGTCTATCTGAGAGTCAACACTGCATCTTGGAGGTAATTTTTGGTGTTCGTTAAAAAATCCTTCAAAATCTTGATGAGTGGTACAAACTCCTCCAGAATGGCTGCGAACTTCTAAGGTGTGTAGGGTGATGAGAACGTTGTTGTCACTTCTGTTGTTGCAATCTCCTCTACTTCCACGGGTTCCACGTAGACTAGCCACGATTGAGCTTCGCATCCCAGGTAGCGCTTGGCCACGTCTAGATAAATTGGTTGCGTGCACCGGCTTGTAACTGCTTCAAATTCCTCTGCTGCTTCCTCCCTTGATGCTTTTCGTAATCATTGCTATGTCCTGGGTTGTTCAATCAAAGGGATTTGCCAGCTTCAGCCATTATTACTGATGTAGCCTGCACCGCTACTCTCGTCCACTTGTGGATTGTTCTGTTGCACAACCTCTCATCCAATGAATGTATTTGTGGTCACTTACTGGATGTGTTCTCCGGACCGTTAGATCCTACAGTTCTCCAAGTAACAATCCAAATAGTTCACGAAGCCAAAGAATCTATTGTCAAGCTCACGGTTATTCCTTCAAACACCCCTGGTTCAGTCTTCACATCTTGCATCTCAATGGTCTTGTTATTCACAAAACTATGGGAACTATGAGAAGCTCCTCTATCCATTTATGTCAGTGCCATTTTGCCACTTCGACCTCCGTAGCACCCGTTATAGTATCACAAGTTGGTCATCCTCGTCAAACTTTACGATCTTAGGAACACTCATATTCGACATTGAGAGCTCTTCAGATGGGCAATCGATCGGTGCGGAATGTAACGACCAGACAGGAGGTTTGCAATCTACTCCATTCCTTTGCCGTTTCTTGACACCTCATTCTTTGTATGCTACCTTCCCCCTTTTTGGCTTGTTGTTGCCGTTAACAACAACAACCCCGATTTTGGAAAGTCCATCACAGTTGTTGGTCGTGTTGATCAACAGCGTCAATCTCTCTCAAAGAGAAGGATCCGCTATCATAATATGGATTGTGTTTTCGGGATCGCCAGACGTTATATTCCTGCATTCGAGCGTTGCACTCGGTGTTGTCGATGTAATCACATGTTGCAATCATGCGCAAACGATCGTCTTGAATGGAAAAGTTGCAGTTTCAATATTTCAATTTACCAAATGACTTATTTGAGGCCATTCTTGTGGTGGATGTAACAGCTCGTGATAATTTTGTGGAAGCACTATGTGTACTTCGTCACGTTGACTGCTGACGCAAGCGTTGAAACTTGTACCATGCTTTAGACTTTTCAATTTGAACTTCAAAATAGACAAGGATGGCTCATGCGAAGTCAATCCCATTCTTAGGTGGAGTCAAAGTATCATGCCATGTCAGATGCATGTGCTCAAAAGGTAAGAGACATGCGGTCAACGATGTGAGAATGGTTGTGTAAGCCGTTGATTCAGCTCCACCGGTCTCTTGCTATCTTTGGATGGTCTTTGGATCAGACCACCAACATAACATCATGCCACACCAAACCGAGGTCAGGTTTTATTCTTATCGATGTTGACCCTAGCAACAGTGGAATATAGTTTCAAACTCTTAAGCCACATCGAGATCATCGGTCCTTTGGATTTTGCATGATTGAACTGATGGGGAAGTGCTGGCCGGTTTCAGGTTTCACTCGAAATATGATTATTCCCCTTAATGAGCACCGCTGTCCGTGCGAGCGCATTTTGAAGCTCCTCCATAGCCGTGGTAAATGGTTGGAGCAGATGGTTGTGGCTCTCGATTTCGGACAGTTTCTGGTGTATGTCCTCATTAATGCAAGCCTGCCGGCCGGTGCCTCCTATCGCGTCAAGTGTCCTTTCGATGGGCAAATACGTGGGCGAAGGGTTTTCCGAGCATGACGGGTGCTACTGATCCTCTGTTGTTGAAGTCTTTGCCAGTTACTGTTGCTTGTCTTTGGGTATTTTGCCTCGTTCACCGTTGTTGTCATGAGGTACCCTACTGCTCTTGGATTTCGATATTATTTGTTTGTTGAGTTGGTTGAATGTGATACATTTTTTCGTTCAATGAATTCTCCATACAATATAAATAATTGAACACAAATTTGATGTGAAAGGCTAGGGGATTTAGAACTTCAATGGTGTTTTTCTCCATATAAAATGTTGAAATCAAGGTACCATTTGATGCAGATTCGACCATTAAGGACTACCAAAATAATCCAAACTAAAAAATCTCGTCTAATTCATATATATTATAATTTGCAAGTTTCCATTCGTTGAAATCCAAGAGTAGTAGGGTATGTGATCTTTTGAATGGCAGAGCTGCGCTAAAGTCTTGTGCGAGGTTGTCGCATTGGAGTAAAGGCATCGGTTGTCGCTCTGGCGCGGCTGCGCTGTTACACCGTAGTGCTACTTGATTTTGACGAAAAAATATTGATGCGCTCTAATCTTGATTTCAACAACGGGTTCAATTGTTATATTGTAGTTGAAATCCGGCCAAATAATGTTGTGTGGACCACATTATTTAGTCAAATGTTGTATTCTCGAGGCCTGGTTCACCACTAACCTGATATAAAGACAAAAAAAATTGACAGCTTGTGAAGAGGTTCGCTTGGCTTTGCCACGTGGCCTCCTTGGCCATTGAAATCAGATCTTCCGACTACGGCAAATCTAACTGAAATAATGGCAAAACACTGAACACGACTAGATGAATCTGGTAGACATCAAATACCCGTTTTCAGTTACATCATAAGGATTTGCTGACTTGCACCCAAATCATGGAGTTCTCAACAAAGCCAAACAATTATTATCGAAATCATGTGGCACTAAGGTATTTTGAGTTACGTTGAGCTGAAAATGGATGGCTCACAAGGAGAAGGTGTGGATCAGATAACGATTTGAGGCCTTGGGAGAATCGGATAATTTGTACTTAGCAATAAGTGTACTTCGATGAGTAGCAAGTGTTAGAAATTTAGAGAACAAATATAAAATACCTTCAGACTGCAATAATTTTGAAGGAAATGAATTCCGATCATTTCCAAACCCGGAAATTTACTTCTTCTGGATACTTCTGTAACAGTTGTAAGTGTGCCTTGTCTTGGCTTCAAATTAAAGCGGGAAAAAATACCTTCGCTGTTCAGGTCGAGTTTCGCCCGACGGCCAAGTGAGCAATGGTCGTTGACCGTCGCTTGAGTGAGGGCAACGCCCCCATGAAGTGCGGTTGTCACATGGATGTCGATAACGTCTACGTGAGGGCGATCGTCGATTTGCTTGCTTAAGTTCGAGCGAACAAAAGCGGTCTTCCAATGTAACAAACGGATGGGAAGCTTGGCCCACTCGGCCAAAACCGCGGTAGTTGAGGGTCTCCGACCCTCAACTCATCCCATCCGTCGCCCACAGGCCAAGACCCACGTTCGAGCCACGTGGCACACCTCGCGCTACATTCCTCCCACATAGGAATGGACCCGTCCCCGGTGTCCACAATGGGTGTCGAACCCCGGCGCTCTGATACCAAATGTAACAAACGGATGGGAAGCTTGGCCCACTGGGCCAAAACCGTGGTAGTTGAGGATCTCCGACCCTCAACTCATCCCATCCGTCGCCCACAGGCCAGGACCCACGTTCGAGCCATGTGGCACACCTCGCGCTACATCCAACGTGAAGACATGTGTAGCGCGAGGTGTGCCACGTGGCTCGAACGTGGGTCCTAGCCTGTGGGCGACGGATGGGATGAGTTGAGGGTCGGAGATCCTCAACTACCACGGTTTTGGCCCAGTGGGCCAAGCTTCCCATCCGTTTGTTACATTTGGTATCAGAGCGCCGGGGTTCGACACCCATTGTGGACATCGGAGGCGGGTCCATTCCTATGTGGGAGGAATGTAGCGCGAGGTGTGCCACGTGGCTTGAACGTGGGTCCTGGCCTGTGGGCAACGGATGGGATGAGTTTAGGGTTGGAGACCCTCAACTACCGCAGTTTTGGCCCAGTGGGCCAAGCTTCCCATCCGTCTGTTACAACATGGCGGACGTGTTTCAAATGTTACTGGGAGGATACACCAGGAGGGTACCTCCAGAACGCTTCAAAACTCGGCTCTGGTACTTTGAGTTATTCTGGAACAAAAAAATGAAAGGAAAAAAAAATGTTAGCAAAAACACCTCTGAATGTTTGCGGTAATACGGTAGCGTGAACAAGAATGATGCATACTTAATGTCTTCGGCGCTCGAGTGAAATGATGCGTGCGAGGCCACGTCACGAGAGGATACTTTGTGAAATCTCGTCAAAATTTGGGGGGTTTCACGAATATTGAGACGAATCATTTAGGAAGTCTAGCGTCATCGAGAAGTTGATCGAACACTATAAAAAAATTGATGGGTGAAATAGCTCAGATACCCATAAAACGCAAAGTGTGACTCTCATCCGCCCGTCGTTCGGAACAAAAGTAACGATCCGCCCGTCGTTCGAAAGAAAAGTAAGCATCCGCTCATTGCTCAGCCGGAAAGCAACCATCCACCCATGGTACTTTCACTTATCAAGGACTACCGGTACCTGCGTTATATGTGTAGCACGTTGGGCACGCTCTTACTTTTTTTTTAATGTGAAATCATTTTTTGTGTTTCCATTCCGATTTGCGTACAACGAGACACTGCATGCCCATGAATGCGGCTGTAAATGTGTACACATATATTCACAATTAGTTGGTTCGGTGTTCCGCCAGGTCGTGTAGGAAGGGGTACTTGATTATCCAAAACTGTAGAGGTGTTCCGCTGCCTTCTTCGTTGGTTCTCCTTTGCCATGCTGACATTGCGTACACTCGTAAACAATGAGGCGGATGAAACACGTCCTGCATGCCTGGATGCCAGCCTGGCTGCCGAACCTACACATCCCACACGGCCGCCCCGTCGCCCACCGATCTCATGTGTCCAGGCATTGCGTCCTACAACTCCCGCACTCTCACAACCGCGAGGCCCACTGACGCGAGGACGGGCAGTCTCCACCGGCCAGGGGGGCTTGCCCGTGGCGGTTCAGTTTCGCGTGCCATGGCAGGTATCTCCCCATCATGTGGCCTCGCCGGCAACAGCCGCCACAACTCTGTCTGGTCCTTTAGACCCAAGGCGACGTAACCTTGGACGGCCGAACCCACCGACGGCTCCGGGATGGCACCCCACAGGCGTGCGTGTAGCCCCGCCGGGTGTACAACCCACCGCGCCGATGGCTGCTGCACCTCCCGCTGCACGTCCTGCACCACCACGCACTGCACGAGTTGTGGCACCATCCGCTGCACCACCCGGTGCACCACCCGCTGCAGCACCCGTAGCACCACCAGCTGCACCACCCGCTGCACCACCCGCTGCACAAACCGCTGCACCACCCGCTGCACCACCCGCTGCAGCGCCCGCTGCACGACCTGTGGCCCGACCCGGTGCACCACCCGCTGCACGAACTGCGGCGCGACCTGCGGCACGAACTGCGGAACGGCCCACCGCACCACCACCTCAACAACGCGCCTATCGCCCTACGGAGCATGGTCTTCCGCCAGCGCCTCCTCCAGGGCAGCCACAAAATTCGGCACACCACGATTTCATCCGTGAATCAGGTGCCGAGGAAGAATTATTCTTCTGGCTGAACAGAGACCTTGATTATGAGGAATGGGAAAGACGTTTGGACGAAGAGGCTGCGGAGACCATGCGGTTGTTTCGAATGGAGCCACGCTCCCCGGAGCAGACCGAGGCTCCACCTTACACACAGACATGGACAAGGCACCGTGTACTATGTCCTAGTGGCTCCACTGGTAATTTTTGTGTCCCAGTTTTAAACTGCTTCACTCTCATCTTGTATTGCAAGTCTGCTCTTGCCCTTGTGCGTTGTTCATACTTGTGTTTGCAGAAGTTACCGAACATCGTTTTGTACAGGATGTTCTTTCACAGTTTCCATTCCACTCAACTCTCACGACTATGCTTTGCGATCTGCCCGTCGTCTCCTTTTGCAGCCACGTCCGACAGCTAGCCCGATTCTACAACGAAGAAAAGGAAGGCAGATGGTGATGACCTTGTGAAGGGCAAAACGTTTCGCAACATGGCTGCCTGTAGGGCGGCCATCGAAGACTACACGGTGGCCAATCGCTTTGGGTTATAGTGGGTGCACAGCGAGCCTGGACGGATCGACGTGCGCTGCGTGGATGCTGTCGGACGTGGATGCGCGTGGCATGTACGCGCAGTTGTCTCTTCGAAGCTGGGGGCGGTGAAGCTGTCCCATGTCATTGAGGGCCACTGCTGCACCCCGACAATTGGTCGTGGGAGCCCTGCCCGTACCACACGTTGGATTGCACAGCACATGTCGCAGCAAATGGCGCGGGATCCGACAACACCTCCTGCCACGCTCAGAGCCATCATCAAGCAAGCTGCAGGTGTTTAGGTGGCCAACAGTACGCTGTACCGTGCAAGAAGTATGGCTCAGGCCCACCACATGGGGCACACCAAGGCGAAATCATGGGCCATGTTTCCAGCCCTGTGTCAGGAGGTACGTCCCACCACGCACGTGACATTGTTGGTCACATGTCTTGTCATCTGTTTGGGTCAAACATCTAATACCGTGCTCATGTGTTCATGCAGCTCAAACGCGTAGATCCGGCAACCCATGTTGTGGCAGAGCAGGACGCACAGAACAAGTTCAAGTGGGCCTTTGTGGCCCCTGGCGCGACCCGCCAGGGCTGGGACTACAGCAGGAGGATCATGACGATGGATGGCACTTTTTTTAAGAACGGCCACAAGCAAGTCATGTTGGTCGCGCAATGTGTTGACGCAAACGACCACGCATGCCCGATGGCGTGGGCTGTGGTGTCCAGTGAGAACGAGGAGACTTGGATGTGGTTTTACGAGCAGCTGGCACGAGCTTATCCCTCTGCTTCAACTGCAGGTGCGGTCATTGTGTCTGACCGTGAAGCTGGACTGGCAAAAGCCATGGAAAGACATTTGCCCGGCGCAACACACACTTACAGTGCATGGCATCTTTGCAGAAACATTCAGGAGAATTTTGGCAAGAAGGTGGCATACTGGGCCTGGAAGTGCGCACAGGCACTAACACACGAGCAGTTTCACCGTGCAACATGTCATCTACGCACAGTGAGCGAACGAGCCGCGGACTATCTCATCCCAGGCCGGGACGGAACCGGTGGCATACCACTTCAAAAGTGGACCTCTTACATGTGCCCCGTGCCTCGTGGGGGGCACATCACAAGCAACACTTCAGAGTCACTCAATGCTCGTCTGAAGAGTCTCCATAAGCTGTTCCCATTCTGTTGCTTCCTGCAAGTGTACTAATTCGTGCAGGGCATCATGGCGCAGCGCCGCGACCAGATAGCCAAGTGCAACGAGACTCTCGCCCCGGCTCCCGCGGAACGCCTGCTTCACAGCTCTGCAGTTGCACGTGACTACAACGTGGTCATGGAGGGGCCATCTTCGGCAATGGTTCGTGGCCCCACAAATGTACGGCGGCACGTGAACCTTGCCATGGGAACCTGTGATTGTCGTCGGTGGCGCGAGTTCGGTCAGCCATGCCAGCATGCTTGTGCTACAATGATGGAGGTGGGTGAGGACCCGACTGCGCACGTGACCCGCGGGCAGTCGGCACGGTATTGGAGCCTCACCTACGAAAACCCTATGCCCTCACTGACTGCTGCCGGAGTGAGCCAACCTGTGCCACCTGGCTGGGGCCAACCAGGTCCGCGGCGTGGCCGTGGTCGTCCGAGGAGCGCCCGCATGGAGCGTGCGCCGCTGCGGAAACGGAACTTCATCTTCCCAAAGTGTGGCCGCAAGGGCCACACCAAGAAGATGTGTCCAAACCCACCTGCACCTCGGCCTCACGAAGCGGCAGCCGCGCTACGAGCAGAACGCGAGGCAGGAGCAGGATGTGTAGCTGCTCGTGATGCGAGAGAGGGAGGGGTAGGGCGCGAGGAAGGGGCAACTACGGACGACAGTGACGCTTCGGACTACGACCCGGAGGTAAAACCCAGGGGGTCGTCGATGGACGATGAGGTTGGTGAGGCAGCCGCAGATGACTTCGACGACAACGTGTCCGACAGTGGCAGTGACGACTCCCTGGTGTATGCGGCGGATCCTGAGACTGGACTGCTCACACATGAAGAGCACGACGCTGAAAGTGTCGTGCTCTTTCATGGAGGAGCATGGCGGACTGGAGGAACATGCAGAGGGTGACGCAGGGGAAGAGGTAGATGAAGACGACCCAGATGATGAAGCAGGGCAAGAGGTCCGAAGCCACGAAATAAGAGGCATGGATGCTCTTGGAATCTGAGGTGAGAGTTTCTACTTCTGTTGACTGCATTGTGTTGTACAACTTTACACTTCATGCAAACACGAACATGCATTTCCTAACAACATTTTCATGTCACTGTGCAAGGGTGCAAGGTAGCATGCCTTCATCTTAGACCATGTATGGAAGCAAGTACAAGTCGTCGGCTGACGGTCTGCTCTGCTTGGCCAGTGGGCTGCCAATGTCTGTGCAGAACATATTTGTGTGCTTGTGTTAGTTGCCAGTGTCTAGTGGTTCGTTTGCAAAATGTACTCACAACTTCTTTCAAAAATCTTACTCAATCCATGTTCTCCTACTGGTGTAACTGGAAGTGCAATTGTGCGTGAAGCTACACTTGTTGCATTAGAGTAACAATGAAGACAATTCTCTACTACTAGTGTCACAGGCGAGCCACAATCATCTGTACATTGTATAAAAGCAGGGATGTCAGTCATTTGTAGAACTCTCCAACATTGTCCCTTTTTCATCATGGATTGCACGGTTTTCCCGGGAGCACTCCCTCTGGTGACTTCTTTTCTATGTGGAGCTGGCAAATGTTACGTGCTGTCGAGGTTGCACACAGAATGGAGGCGTGTACAGCTCAGTCTGTACTACAGCACGTGCCCTGAACCCTTTGACATGGATGTTCTATCGGACTACACTCCGGAAGACGTCTTCTATGATGTTGTAGAAGAAGTTGACAACGGGACGGTCATTAATCCTGATCGTGCACAGGCTTCTGGCAGACCTGTGCACTTGTGCCCCATGTGCGACATTATTGGGTGGATCCACACACTACCCCCACAAGTCCGGCGGTGGATTGTGAACGGCAAACCAGGTCCGTTCCAGTGACCTGGTGTTTGCATGAAGTGGTAGTGCAAGTGTCTTCTGAACCTCTGCTTCATTCAGTAATTGAATGGTGGAAGACATTGATTTGTGCATGTCAGACTCGCCATGTCATAGGGAAACATGCACATGTGGTCCGAAAGAAATAAAAACATACATAGCTGCCAACAAGAGATGTATTATGAATGTTATGTAGAACACCCTTACCCACACATGTTACAGTACATACTCCACGCTGGCGTAAACGCGCATCTCCAACAGTGGGCCAGAACCCAGTTGTTAGTCTATTTCACCATGGTCCGCTCAGTTTTATATAGTGCAGCACACATTGCATTAATATGTAAGGTACCTGACATGAGCATATTAAAAACACGTGAGAAAATAATGAGAATGCCCAGTACTTTGGATGTAAAGCATGCTGACAAAATTTCTCATGTACCCAACCCTACACCACCCTATGTGGTCAGAGTCTAGCACACCATAAAGGATCCGGATGGACCCATGGCTGCCACTGTGGTGGGCACCAGATAGGACGGCAATGTAGCAGCTTCATACACATGATGTGGCACATGTCGAATGGATCACTTGGAGGGGGACCCAAATTCTTCGAATCCCAGAGGCTTTTCATGTTCTTCCACGCGACCCATGCATCAAACTGGTCCATGCAGGGTCGTGGACAAAGGAGTTCACCCCGTGGACCAAATCAAGGAGCATCCGGTCCTCCATCCCACAACTGGAGCGGCGGCATCGGACGACCTCGCAGCTGTAGCGGATGAGAAAGAGACATGTTTCCACGTGAAAACGGTTCTAGTGAAGGAAAAGTACAAAATGCGCGAGTGGTGACTTATGAACTACAGAAAAAACCTTGGTTGAGCAATGAAACGCGTCTGGAACGCTCTTTGTCCTGTCAAAAGTTTCCTTGTCTACAATCTCGCACACCAGACGACATCGACGAGGCCCGCCCATTTCTCCAGCGGAGGCAATGGACGTTCCTTTAGCGACAAGTGGTGCGAGGACGCCATGGCCGGGAAATGAATAGAACGTCGTGAAGGACAAGTCTCAAATGATGTAAAAATACCTTATGAACTCCTTTTCTTAGCTCGGTTCGCGCTACAGTTGGCCTTTCGTACCCTTCCCACTAGGTCACATCAAAATGGGTCGTTGTCGTCAGGGAGGTGGCGGTTGGCGTACAGACTAGTGAGCGACGCTGATGAGGATCTCCTCGGTTGCCACTAGCGGCGCGATGTCATTCGTCAGAAAGATATCCGATGACACGTGTCTAATGCCTCCACGCACGCAAAGTTTTTTTGCAAATGGTACACAAACCTACATCGATATGCGTCAAACCTAGGTCCGAGAGAACATGGTTTGTGC
This sequence comes from Penium margaritaceum, assembly GCA_023375785.1. NCBI lineage: Eukaryota > Viridiplantae > Streptophyta > Zygnematophyceae > Desmidiales > Peniaceae > Penium > Penium margaritaceum. Next base: position 32,663 of record SZWC01023893.1, read on the forward strand.
ACAATATTCTTCCAAGAAGCAGCGTCTGCCGCACCTCCGCTGGAGGTTTGGCGACGTACTTGCGCTTGCAGAAAGGGGTTCCGCTCCGTTGCTATTCACGACTGAGCGAATAGTGCATGGGCTACGGAGCTATTAATTCATGTCGATTCCCGGATAAGTAATATTTTTTACCGCGTGGGCGGCTATTTGCTTTCTTGCTCGGCGTTGATACCTGCGTTATTTCTGACAATCCGTTGATACCTGCGTTATTTTTCACACGACGACGGGCGAATGAGCTATATAGTTCCGAAAACTGGGCATATGGTGACCGAACCCAAAATTGATACAATTCGTAATAGTTTATATTACGAATTGTATCAATTTATGGATTGTATCAATTTATCAATTTAATGAAAAACAATTCAATTGTATCAATTGAATTGTATCAATTCAACAATTTATGTCAACACTTATGGAAATTGGTCGAACCTATCAGAACCTTATAGAACGAAACATCTAAGGTCCGTGCAGGTAGCCCAAATGCCCTCGGCCCATCGACGCAAAAATCTGGAGGTTGACGTGCGGTGGGCTATAAATGTAAGGCCAAAAATGCCGAGCTGCGGTTCTAGGGACTTGTGTACTTCATAGACGTAACAACATGTGTAGTGATTGGCTGCTTCGAGAAAATCCACTAAGAAAGCGGGGGTATTGAGAATATCACGGATTTAATTTATAAATTTCCTTTTTTTTCTTCCAGAAATGCATGGAAATATTGATACGGTTTAGGAAACCTCTGTGAACCCATTTGAAAAGTGGTTGAGGCTCTTAGGAAAGTCCAAAACGGAACATTAGTGCAGGGCAGTTTACCAAAATTCCCTTTGTCGACTTGCATATAGGTCTGGATGGGGCTGCGTGGCCGGCCATGAATATGATGACAAGTACCTACTCAGGGAGTTTAGGAACTCGTCGTCCGGGGACAGTTGCGACTACCACGACCCATGTCCAGACGACTAGCTTCAACAAATTAATGTGTGGTGAAGGTGTCGTTCATCTTGGATGTTGGCAACCAGTTTGGACTCGCGTCGTCTGGCTTACGTTCTTGAACGGCTGAACCAACTCGGCCTTGCGCCTCAGAGGAGCAGCAGCCGTCGGATGGAACATCTGCCGGGAATTGCGGCTGCGGTTGACGACAGCTCGCGTGTGAATATCGGATGGCGTTGGCCCGTCGGTTGCCCGATCTTCTTTTGAGGTGTCGATTCGTTTCTGCCATCACCTTACGTGGGAGTGTTCTTCCGATTGAATTTTACCCGTGGCAAGGCTGAGTAGACTAGGCTTGTCGCGGTTTGAGAATCTTTCCCTGTGCGACTGTTTTGCTTCAGTAGGCTTGTTTGTCAAGCCATCAGAAGTTCACACTTCACAGTCGTCTACACTTTTCTCTCTCGTGTTATGAACATCTCTCAATGTCCCACCTTTTCTGTTAAGAATGATTCAACATTGGCCGTCGATGCACTCTGTGGTGTGCTCAGGTCACCGTTTCGAGCTTCCGCTCTTCGCGTCGGTGTACGGCGGCGGAGCAAGGGACTCTCAGAACCTCGACAGTTGTATCTAGAGCGACTTTCCCTTCTTTCCCGCCAATCGCTGCAAGAGACCTCGCAATAGAAGTTCGAGGTCGTTGGCCCCCCGTCAGCTTTCAATCCCCTAAAACTCGTTCCGTCCGCAGGTGAGTCAATGAGCGCCAAACGAACCGCCGTCGACGACGCAATCAGGTGAGGTGGGTCATAACGCCGACGTCACACCATGGGGGTCCCCGAACGAATCAGTGCGGCTCGAAGACGCGCTTGTCCTTCATATTCTGCAAGCAAACCGCCAACTATCTCCGTAGCGCTGGCCACTGGTTGAACAACTGCCGCTGGTCGGCATCTCATTCTGCAGCATCTAGCAGGCCTCAGTCGCTGCAGTAGCAGCAGCACCAGCATCAGCAGCTCAATTCGCAACAGCAGCATAACCCAAAGGAAGGCCATGGCCTTGCTATGTTGCACATCCGCGTCCACTGCCTCAGCTCTTCCTCGCTCGTGCCCGTCGGCCGCAATAGGCCGGACTGCGACTGCAGCCTCATTCCCTCCTTCGCCCGTTCGCCTTCACTCTCTCTCCGCCTTCTGCAGCAGCAGACGAAGCAGCGTCGACCTGCGGTTCAGGCAGCAGCGTCACGTCTCGACGGGTGCGTATGTTCTGCACGTGTCGTGCGCGTCGTCATGCAATGGTCCGCAGGCTGTCATAGACGGAAGCGCGACACATGGCTGCACAGCGAGCACTGCTCTCCTTCGCTGCCACACCAACTGCTGCAGCGCGAGATGGGGGAACGGAAGGATCGAGTGCGCCTTACGTGGCAATCGAAACGCAGAGAGTTTTTCATTATTTTTTACCCAATGCAGAGGATTCCCAATGCCCCCCCCCGCCCCCCCCCCCCGCCCCCCTCCCCTTCCCCTTCCGCCCTTCCAGCGCCCCGCCTTCCGACTCCTCCCCCTCTCCCGCTCCCTCCGTTCGAACGATTTAGCCTGCGTGAGAATGACACAAGAAGAGATAGACATGTGTTCCAGTTCGGTGTACTCAGTTGTTGACGGACATTGTCACTCCTTTGTCGCTGCTGCACCTACTGCAGGATTTGGTTGTTGCCCCTGGTCCCTCTCTTGTGTGCGTGTTGCCTCTCTCTCTCTCTCTCTCTCTCTCTCTCTCTCT
>SZWC01023894.1:14188-27087 GCA_023375785.1 Penium margaritaceum
AAATTTCGAGGCAACAATTTCAGACTATCATCACTGGATGAGTGAACATGTCATGTACATTCATAGACAAAAAGTGCATGAATCGATGTCGGTGACATGAGTTCACCCACATTTCTGTGAAAAATCCATTTCAAAGAAAACGAGGTATACTCCTTTTTTACTAATGGAGTTGTAGAGTACTATAGCAATCTCATATTCTTCTACAAACCAAGTACAACATAGTTGGGATCACGTCAGGGCTCAGGTTTTGTGCCCAAATCTGATGATCGTGGAGACAACCTATAAGCCGATAGGTTTATGCTAACAGTGTGTTAATACCCGCATGTCTTTGATCCGACCGACCACATGACGAGTTGTTTTTTTTTTTCAAGTCTCAAAATTGAGGGTAACGTGACACGGTACACAGGTTGTGTATGTCATGTCCTTCGCACATCATGTAGATGGGATGCGATCATACCAAAGGTATGATGTAGGACCGTCAATTTGCTATCAATGTGTGAAACAAAGCCAAAATCTCTTTTTGTAGAACAAAACCAATATCCGACCAAGTTCATAATGACTACATAGTAGTCAAACAATGCTTTATTGACCCAGAACGTCATTGTGAAGTGGCTGAGGTCCCTTGGTTTTGGCGATGGTTCCACTGATGTACATTGCCAAATTCAAGTACAATACATTTTCAATGTCATTGCGGTGGTATCCACAATGGTGGTGGTTTGTCAAATGTCTTCGATAAGTGGGATATCCTGTACAAGTGCCTCGGACAAGGCATATGAAGAATACTCTATTGAGTAGAAGTACCGAGTGTACACAAAAGAAGACATTGAAACAACACGGATTGACACAACATAGTCCATTGACGGATTCTCAAATGGAACCGTTGGACACGATTACATTAACACCAAGACTTAGAAACTAGTCGTTCCACCATCATTGGATGTGATTCGGAAGTTTCTTATCATAACAACGTGGGATTGACACCCATAAGATGTTCTTCCAAATTTTAGTCTAAGGATTTTGATCATGGTATACCCATTTTGTTAACACCATAAGATGAGCACTTCCTTTGTGGTTAGAATGTATGGTCATTGAGATCGGCCATCTCAGCTAACCTAGTTAAAAGCACTGTGTTTTTGACAGGGACGTGAGTTGTAGCCTACGATATCCATTTCATACAGAAATGAGGGGATGATGGTCGAAACCAATATCAAAGAGGTCGGAGCATTGTCGTGTCTAATGTTGGACGTTGAGGACATTTTTGCGTGCCAGACAACCAATGTTGCCTTCTTCAAGCATGATTGCAATCTTTGAAAGGAAAAACAAGTATGCTAAGTAACCATGTCTTTGGACCTTGGTGCCTGCCAACCCTAAGATAAAGCTAGGATGCAAGTTGCATGGGCTTGGTGGAGCTTGGTTGAGTTCAGCCAACCAATCCACGGGTGCAGACAGAGGTCTAGTAGACCTACGTCTGGTCATGAACACGTGGTTACAAACCAAGAGGACTGATTTCCGGCTTCTGGATTGCATTCATTGACAATGTTGAGGGGAGGTACCACCTTGGCAAGAACCACTTGGAAGAGATCATGTCTGGATGGAATAGGAATTGTTGTGTGAACCTCAACATTTTTTGTGGGGACGTCTGGTTGATTGGTCGCATGGATGCTTCGTGCAAAGGGGGAGGAGGCATCACCACAATAGCTTGCTGAACACGTACCACATAAAAATTGGGAAAATCATCCTATATACCCTCTTTCAAATTGGCAAGACATTGTTGACAATGTACGTCCCAAAATTTATTGACTATGTCACTGCTTCACATGTGTTGTACGCAAATGACCATAATCACGCGATCGACACTAAGTGTTGTACGCAAAAAACCATATTCACAAAAACCACGAGTGTGTGGTTGATTGTACATGAACGTGATGCAACCGTGTTGTGGATGACATGAGTTCACACATGCAATCTTGTTTACACTTATTGTTGCATGGTTGCACCATCAAGTACGCGATGATCAGACCTCCGTGAGTAAAGACGAACCGGGGTGGTTTGGTGCAAAGCGAGACCAAAGCAGTGTACGAATCATTCTTACGGTTTAAAATGGTTGTTAACTAATCATTGAGTACTTTGGGTACTCGATGCTCACGTTTGGAGGAGCCAAAGCCCAGAAAATATGTATGGGCTAGAGTCTAGTTCGACTCTAGCCTGGAAAACAACCCTTAGCCGGATATGAGGCAAAATGGAGTACTACGATGGAAAATTCAAAGTGTCACTCCTCCTCCACTCGTGGCACATGGCTAGGGTGCTGTTTCCAAGTGGTTGTACCACGTGGAACGATAGGATTTTTAGGATGCATTATTGCATAACACGCTCTATGATGACAATGTCCATTTGTGGCACAGTTTGTCTTTGCCAAAATGGCTCAGGCGACCATTCACTCCTCCTCCTTGAACATATCATGAGGGCCTAAATTTTGGGTCCTACAATTAGTCACAAAACCGACCACGTCTGTTACACCCGACTTCTTGGTGGAGTTTCTTGAAGCGACCACTCACAACGATGTGTCGCAATTGTCACTTGAACCGAGCGTCTAAGACTCAACACATGCCTCATTTTTATCTTGCTATCTTATACATACACTTAACATGTCTGGCACTTGTCATCAAAGTACACTTACTACTAAATACAATTGACCTAATTGCCCTAGTTCCTCTGTTTTTCTTCTGATTTGCACCTCATCCTTGTCAGTAATCCACATTTTGCTCAGCCTAACACATCCGACAATCCTCGTTAGGGGTGCCCAGTGATAGGTTAAGAGATGGAGGCAATCTGGTCATGTATGAATTGATTGGGATGACCTAGGAATATGTTAGAAAATGTGGGTGTATTGAAGATGGTAAGAATGAGGGTGGAAACCCCATGTAGCCCTTTGGAGAGTAGAGGAGACAGCCAACAAGATTGAAACTATACACCATTCCGCCATGCACCACAAAAAAGGCAACCATCACAAGAAAACTTGCAAAGAGGCTATCCATGTCATGTTGTGCAACAATTGTTTTGGTATTGGACGGCATCCAACCTGTTCTCTTCAGCCAAAGAATGTTTTTGATGCTTTCTTAACAAAATGCATACACACGCTTAGAATCTGGGTGGTGAACCCAGGAAAGGGGGGCTTTAAGAGCATGGCATAATTGCATCAAACCCATAATCATGGGTACAGGAATCAACCTCACAACCTCCATCCTTTGACACATGAGGTCATAATTATGGACGGTGGGTGTTTAACATTTGGAATGTAGATCCTCAAAGTTTAGTCACCACAAGAGTGAATGCTTGGCATCGTAACCATTGAANAAAACGCAAAATACAAATGTATCATGTTGAACGAGAAAAGTTTCAGGAACATACTTGCCACGCCATTGGTGCTCGATACATAATACAAGGCATTAGAACAGTTGTTGATGATGTGTCAACATTTAGCTGGACACAATTTAGGCTAGACACAGCTATAGGTCAATTTCTCCTCTGCCGGTCCAAAACCATTGTTTAAGTCGTATCTTCATACACACATATCCCAACGAGGCATTGTCTCATCCTACGGAGGTTGAATCTCAATCTAAACATAACAATTATACATGCTCTAGTCCAAGATCATTCATTTGACATAGCATGGAAAACCATGCGACATGGGCTCAGATCCAGTCTGCCAAAAAAATCATTTAGCTCAAAGAAAGGAAAACAAGGGCCCAATAAAGGCTGTGATACGCCACTACCGCTTCCTTGCAGCAACTGGGTCCACATAAAGGATCAGCAGGAGCATGGACACAAGCATCCCATCATAGCCACAGAGTGGCTATAATGGGATGCACACACACATGAGAACAGGACACATCGCAACACTCTCCCATAACCCAATAGTAGAGGGCAAAACATGGCAGCACTAATGGCCATGCTTGAATTTTTTCGCTGATGATACATCATCAAGAAGTCAGCCTGTAACAGGTCTGTGACGACCCAGATGAGTGAGGTCATCCATTGTTACACCAAGTTACGGACAATAGGATGCTAAACACCAATGTGCTTCTTGCATGCATGGAAGATAATACAACTCTCTTGAGTAGCTAGGGAACTGTTGTTGATAGAGCATAGGAGTGTGGAAGGCAAAGACAAATGCAACTCAGGAAACAAGAATTTTAACCATACCATCTCAGTATCCCTAGTAGCCAATAGAAAACACTCTACTTCTCACATGCTATGCACAATGCAACCATGCTTACCAGTGCACTCAGACACAGATTGCCGTGAAGCAGGAACACCCATCTGAATCCTACCATTGGGCTTTGAGGCCTAATATCTGATTGTGTAACCAATCACCACTGAGAACTACTAATGGAAGCATTGTATGACGTACAATTTTGAGGCCACCTTTTGCGCCACTGATATAGCCTCACGTAGGGCTCTTGCCCACAGTTACAGTTAAAAGTACATGAGGAGGCAATGTCAAGTCGGGTTATCATGGCTAAGTACATGAGAGTTTCAATGATTTGCAAGTATAGAGTCACATCAATTGTCTCCCCCAAATCTACCGGATTAATGACCTTTAGGGAATCTGGCCCGTCAAACGTGATGGGGACACGGGCTGTTGGAACTTCACCCAGAAGGTCTACAAATAGCTCTTGAACAACCTGGGCACAATATGCCTCACGAAAGAGGTGTGCCCATCCCCAGTGGCCATGCATGATCTGCATTTGAACAAAAGTATTAGAAGGATGAAGGTGCATTATCCTTTAAGGAACCCTGCAGGACTACCTTTCCCTCCTTCATAGTCTCCAACACTATCAAAAGATCATTAACATAGACCAAGATGGTAGTGAAGTGTTCACCTACATGTCTAAAGAAGAGGGATGGATGGGCAGCGCTTTGCACATTGTGCCACAACGAGCCTGTGGTCTCACTACTCTTATACCATGATGCATTTTTTTACAGGCCATATACAAATTCAAAACCTTATTACTCACATTGAATTCAAGTAGCTTAACATGTAGTTTTCCTTGTCCAGAGTTCCAAGGAGGAACGCATGATTTAAATCCAATTGGTGTAGCTCCCGGTTATGTTGTCCCAACAAGATTAACAGAGTATGAGCTACGGCGTTACATCAAACTGGAAAGAATGTATTGATGAAGTTGAAACCCTCAACCAATGAGAATCCCATAGTCTTCAACCAAGCTGTGTAAACATATAGATGGCAATCTGGCACAACTTCTTGTGAAGTTCCCACTTGGCAATTGGTCACCTTCCGCCATGGTAGAAGGATGACAAGGTTGTAGAAACCATGGCCTGAGTTGTTGAAGAGCTTATCCTCACACGTTGCTTGCAAGTGCATTGCATCGTTAACAGAGAGCACCTCCTTCAAAAAGCATGCATCACATGACGTCGACAGAGGATCAGATGACTGGAGATCCAATCATCACTTAGATGGCCTTGATTCTTATGCATGGCCTCCTCTACAAAAAAATCTTCCACATCTAGCTTCCAAGGATTGTACAAGATATTGTGGTGAAAAGTCTCCTCCAAGAACCACATCCAGTGAGTTTGATGGAAACTAAGGTTTGAGTGTATCTTGAGATGCTTCATGGAATACTAATCTGGGAAGACTCCAAGTAGCACCGTCAATTCTTGAAGGCATGCACCACAAGTAATACATCTTTCTCATGGATTGCATCGTTTTGCCCTGAACCGTGCAAATTGTATGGTGTGCATGTATTCAGTTGGATATGACTCCTTCAAGTAGTTATGCACACGCATTTCCCTGATTGCGTTGTCAATACATCTGTCGCCACTACTTACTCCGTGATGAATCAGAATATACCAAGACCAGATTGTCACATGTTGTAGCCTTGAATTCCTAGAAACCGTTTTAATGCTGTTCCATCCATTGCCATTGGTGGTCCTTTCATATTTTTTTAGTTTGTGGTGCACCTTTCTCAATGTATTCCCGAATGAACAAACAATAATAGTTTACAAATCCTAGGAAGACCTAGATGTAATGTACAAATCCTAGTTTCAGCCACTGATTCACTGTCACCACCTTCTTTGCGTCAATGTGGAGACTCTTGTTGCGCACAATGTGACCAAAGAAATCTACCTCTCTCTTCTCAGACTTGCAAAAGGCAAAACTTGAAAAAACACTCTCTCTACAAAGACATTCCACATAATGTAAAAGATGTTGATGCTCCTTTAGATTCTGTCAGTAGATGAGGATGTCGTTGAGGAACACCACAATGAACTGATGAAAGTCAGGGCAAAAAATCAGGTCCACGAGGCTCATGAATGTGGACAGAGAGTTGGTAAACCAAAAAGACATCACGAGGTACCCCTTAGTTCTCAAAATTGTAGTTTCAGATGTTAGTTTTTATGTGTTTCTTAACTCTAACCACATTCTTGACATTTGAAATGCTTATGTTCCACGATGTGCACATTTGGATGGACCCTACTCTTTAAATCAGACAAAGTGGTGTGTTTGTTTTTCTATCTTTATTTCAACGAGCTGTCTTTGAACTTTGTCGAAGTCCGACCACCACAAACACTTAACGCACTGAAGAAACCGCGTACAGTTTTGACACAAATGGCACACTATACAGTTTAGGCTGTCCTATTTGGTGTTAGTAGTTTCAAAGGTAAGGATCCATGTGACAACTTTAAGACCAACACACAATCACTTTCACTTGTGATCTCGTTGGATGCGAGGAAAGCCAAAATCGTGTCCTCGTATAGGACGTAAAAGAGTGAAAAGTATTCATCTCTATTTCAGGAGTTAAAACCGGACCAAAATGAAGAGAAAATTTGACCATTATACCTTGAATTCGAACAAATGAGGTCATAGTTTTTTGGATAATCCTCTACATTTGTTCAACAAAAGTGGTACTATTTCAATGACTAAAAAAATTTAAGTTAAAATACACAAGAAAACTCAAAACGGTCCTATTGCTTCCAAAATGCTTTAGTTTCCACATTATGCTCTACTATCCAGATGGGATGGTGCTCTGAGTGCAAGTCGATCTTGCTGAAGTACCGTGCTCCCCTTGACAGGTCCAAAAAATCAGTGAAACTTGTAAGCGGGTATTGTCAGACTATCAGCGCGTGGTATTCCATGTGCATACATGACTCCCTTGTATTGTTCTTCAAACATGGAATCGATGTAACAAAAGGTGGCACCAACAGTCTGATGAGCCCTCCTTTATGAGCTCCTATGATTGCTTCAAGAGCTTGCCCAGCTCATCATTGTTCATGGGATGCAAGGCACATATGATTGGAGTTCTTTTTCAATGTAACTCAAGCGCTTGACTATTGCTTCGAATGATGTGCTTTGACCATTGCAACGTTCGTAACAGTCATGGGTGTCAAGCATATGACTATTACTATAATTGGATGTGCTACCAACATCGACTGCACTTATAGTGGACATTCTCCTGTAAGTATGGGCCTCACAGATAGCAGGCTCTACACACTCTTCACCAAGGCTAGGATGACCACCTTGTGTGGCATAATCCAAATGCACAAACACAGGTGCAAGTAAACCACTTGTTAGCGCCATTGTGTCCCACATGCAGGCGCAAATCAATTCGCTCGCTCGCTCTTCCTCCTCTCCCTCCGCCCCTCCTCCTCCTGCTCCTCCTCCTCCTCCTCTTCCACGTTCTCCTCATCTTATTGACGTCGAGTAGAGTTGAGCTTGATAGTGAGACGAACTTCCAACAATAAGAAGGAGTCCCTAATGTCCCTGAAGCACGTATTCCATGAAATGAAAAACACTTTCATACGCATACTGTAGGATATCATCAAATCTTTAGTCCAACATGTACGACCTAAAACCTGGTGCCACCCTATTTTTGGCCTAGTCTTCGCTTTGTTTCAGACCATAGCCTTTAATTGTAGCGGTCATGTTCAGCTGGAAGTAGTAAAGCAATTTTCAAGGCATTTTGGGCCAAGTGCATCACCGAAAATCTTCTCTCATACTCCCATTGGCTTGCTTGTACTCCTCTGATTGTTCCTGTGTCCGTACTCTCAAATGCCTTCTTTTAAATCGCATGTCAACAACACTTTTAATTTGACGGTTGTCAGAAAAAGAAATGAGTCATGGTTAATCACCCCGGAACTCACACACTTAATGACCAACGCATCAAGAAGTGCATTTCTGCATGCAAACATTTTAACAAAACATCCACACGAATGCATGCCAGCAAAGCCCAAATGTACATTCCTTGTATACAAATAAAACTACTATGGGCTCTATGTGATATTCTGTAGTTTTAGCGAACTGTCTATGTTCACTAGTTTGTTCTCTCCAAAATACACTTGTGGACACAATTTCACGGGTGAGGCAATCGATCATGTATGGAGGAAACATTGAGGTCTTTCCTTCCACTTGTAAATGGGAAATGTGGTCGGCGTTATCATTATGTTCTTTAATAGAATGTCAAGGAGACAAGAGCCAACCTCAAAGTCGTTGGGAATGAATTTGCCATGATGCTCTTCACTTACGCTCTCCCTTTAAGAATGGACTGACAAACGTTTGAGAGGTTGATGTACACCTTTGGGTGGAAGCATCTAAATGTTTTCCCCCATTTGAATGTACTTGGACGGTGGAGAGGTGAAAGTAAAACACCCATGATCCCTATGCGTCAAGTTAACATCCTTGGTTGAATCGGTCATGGTCACATTGAAAAGGAGGGGAAGAGGACCGTGTGTTACATTAGAGCGTGCATCAGGTTACATAAGATTTATTGCACATTGTATTTTATATTCACATGGTGCTTCATGTCATTGAAAATATTTCTTCTAGAAACATCCCTTGATATACTTTTTGTTGTAACACTAATGGAGACCCAAGATTTTATTTGAGCAAATATGTCTGAATGTATGTTCGAACATGCGTTTTACTTGTACTTTGGAGTTGGGATCCTTTGCCTCACTAATTCCAGCGTTGGGAAAAAAAATCTTTTCCACTTAATTCCGGTGTCTGTTGCAAGTGATTTCCTGTTTTTGTGTCAAAAGTGATCGCTTATGGAGATAGAATTTTCGACACATTTATGAGTACATTTTCCACCTATAGACTGTTCTCAAACAACAAGAATTATACCCTATGAATTCTGGAAATTAATCGAATAGTACAAGAAAATCATCCATAAGTAAATTCTTAAGAAATAGAAGGAGTGCACGTTCCCCCGATGATGTTTGCTATTTTTTGTAAGGACATGCTAATTTCATTCATGGGTGCTGGCCTCAAATCGGTGCAGGAACTCAAATAAATAAAAAAAGTGTTTGATTACCCAATCTTCACAGCGAAGCGAGGCAAAAAACTCCTTATCCGTCTGACGTCCTTTGTTGACCACTTCGTTTGCTCAATTTGGTTATGCAATTTCATGATTAGTGAACCCAGTTTTACCTCCATGTCTCATCAATCTCCAACCTTTGGTGGAAGCAAAGTTACTGTTTCCCTCATAACAATACCGCAATGGGGGCGGGTCCAACCTCTGGGATAGCTTTGGTGCTAATGCAGGCCCCCCCCCCCCCCCCCCCCCCCCCCCCCCCAAATGAAGAACAGTCGCCCCAAAAACATTCAAAGCATAGTGTGTTCAGGCTCGGCTGTCGCTTGATCTATGGAGCCATTGGAAGTGCGGAACAGACAAAGGCGTGACTGTACGCCGCTGCAACCCGCGCCTCGAGGGGTATGGTGGTGGATTGCATTCTTGTCCTTAGGGGCCACTGCGGCCAATGAGACAATATCGATGAAAATGACTCATGGGTCGATCATTGTTGCAATGTGCATAAGTCGAAAGAAGTATTTCAGGATGAAGGAAATAATCGTTGCTTTTATCACTCAACTCATCACCATCACTGGAGTTTGCAGATGCGGAATCGCCGACAAGAAGGAAAACGCAACTTACGCTACTGTTAAGGTCCTCGTTCCTTCGGGATTTTGTTTTCTGCCGAGAAACTGTAACAGCCCCAGCAGCAGCAGCGTGCGCTGTGCCTCTCTAGGCGCCTGTTTGTTGCGCGTGCGGGTGCACGCGCAACAAGGCATGTGGAGCATGTATCAACCAAAGGGTGCGGCTGTTTGACGGCCAGAGTGCGGTGGCTCAGTCCGGATACGGATTCTAGCTTACCCGCAACTGCTTTTCTTCTCAGGGAATCAGCAGGCTAGGACGTGTCGCTTTTCCAATGGAGATATTCTGAAAACCAATGGTTGGCCACCCGTTCCACATTCGCGCTACCATTGGACATTAAGGCCGCTTCATTGAGGCGGGTTGTTTGTGCGGACTGCAAGAGTGCACCATTTTTTTTTCAAAGTCACTACGGATGAATAATCTCAATTCACGCGATAACCAGCCGCGCCACACGTCGACGTGTTTGCACTGCCGTGGCGGTGAACCTCCCTTATGCCTTCCCATCACCCGCGTGATGTTGCGCTCATTGCTGCTTGTCAGATCAAAAGTGGACGGAGCTGTCATGTCTCTTTCTGTCCGCAAGCGCGCGTGAGCCCTTACACAGCTGCAGTTTGCCGACTCCCAACGGCATCCCGTCATGTCAAAGATGTTCAACGTTTTCGAATATGACTGATAACTAAGGAACGGCAAACGAGACTGCGGCTCGGGAAAATATTTCAGGAGCAGACTCGAGCGCGAGAGCCTCTGTTATGTTCGGACAGATGTTTAGGCACACGTGATACTGTCCTCGGGACGTATCAAGGCTCAACGTTGATGCAATCTACAGAGCGACTCGGGCAAAAATCCCGTTTGCTGTTCTATGCTGATAACCTATCAGCTTCCTTTCTCGCCCCGTCTTACCTGCTATCACGATCAAGCACCGCAACCTCAATCAATCCATATTGTCGTCCCGAAAGGCCTTTTGTTTTCAGGTGGCAGCTTCGCCCATCCAACCGTCACGATTTGGAGGCTGGGCTGGTCGACTGATGTTTATGGAAAACAAACGGGTTCATTTCAAATTCAATGGGTCGTTCTAAGAGGGACGAGGCCCCCATGCAGTGGGACCGCAAGGTATGGCAGCTGCGTTTCGGCCCAGAACGCAGCAGGCAGCTCGATGGCTGTTTGAATCGCTTTGCCGCTCTTCGAGCAGCTGCGTCACGAGGTCGCGAGGTTCTGCGCACCGAGGATTAGGCCTGCTGCATCCCTCCATCCATCACATCATCCCNCCCACAACCCCCTCACCCTTGCGGGAATCCCCTTGGGACAACATTCAGAGCTGCCGATGGTGCTCCCGCTGGCTCAAAGTAGAGGGCCCTTCACACTCTCCCTCCAGGTGGGAGGAGATGGGGACATGGCAAGTTGCTCCAGCAGCACCTGCGAGTGAAGAGCTGGCTGCTGGGGCTCCTCGGCCGCGCCTTGCCGTCTGCTCGGCAGACTCTGCTGTTCTGTTCCAGCAGACGGCAGGGAACTGCTGATGGCCCTCACGGCTCGCTCATTCCGGCCCTGAGTCGACCTCTTTCGTTAAAAGACCTGTGCCTGACTGGCCTCTTTAACGTCGTCTGTGTCAAGTTGGGCCACATCTCTCTCTTCACATCTCTCGGTGGATGTCCACTCGTCCTACTCCGCACACAGGTGTTGGAAAGAGAAAAAGTTGACTCTCTGGCTGACGACTCATTCCTCCACGATTGGGTGTGTGAGCGAGGTCGAGGTGGGAGCCTCCCACCTCTGGGTCAGAGCTACCGCGAACGGAATCCCACCCTGGGAGTCCCAGGGTGAGACAGCACCACCAGAGCTTCGTAGGCTAGGCTCCCTGATTCGCCTTCAATGACGACAATGCACGGATGGCGCTGCCGCCCGTCGGCCCCGTCGGCCCCATCGAGCCTCGCCACCGCCTCCACCTTGCTGCTGCTGTTTCTCTCCATCTCCACCGCAGCAGACGGCTCTTCTGCTGGTGCTGCTGCTGCTGCCGCTGCCGCTGCTAGCACGACGCCGCCGCCTTTATGCGTGGGTGGCGATGGCTCCAGTCCGTTGTTCACTGCGCTGCAAGGGAGGCAGATGCGGCCGCCTGCGTCGCCATTTCTGTTCATCCACCAGCTCCTGGTGCACACGTGCGTGCGTGCGTGGCGTGTTAGTGGAGTGTCTGCAAGAACAGCCTCAGCCGGCTGTACGAGTTCAACTGCCTGGAAGACTGTAGGACGTAGTTTGAAAAGAACAAGATCCATTCCGCTGTTCACATCGCTGCAGGGGAGGTAGACGAGGCTGCCACCGCCGTGTCGCCGTTTCTGTTTAGCTTCAGCTTCTAATGAAAGTGCGAGGGTCTTTCGGTCATGAAGACGTTCTGTTCTCTGCCCTTGTCCCCCTGCCCTCTTTCTCTCTCTGTCGCCCTCTCTCAGTCTCTATCTCTTTCTCCGTCTTTTTCTCTATCTGCCTGTCTGTCTGTTTTTGTTCTCTGTCTGTCTCTGTGACTCTGTCTCTGTCTCTGTCTGTGTCTGTGACTCTGTCTCTGTTTCTGTCTTTGTCTTGATCTCTTTCTTTACCTCTGTCACTGGTTCTGTCTCTGTCCCTACCTCTATCTCTGTCTCTGTCTCTGTCTCTGTCTCTGTCTCCGTCTCTGTGTATCTGTCTCTGTCTCTGTCTCTGTCTCTGTCTCTGTCTCTGTCTCTGTCTCTGTCTCTGTCTGTGTCTCTGTTTCTGTTTCTGTCTCTGTCTCTGTCTCTGTCTCTGTCTCTGTCTCTGTCTCTGTCTCTGTCTCTGCCTGTGCCTTGGTCTTTGTCTCTGTGACTGGTTCTGTCTCTGTCCCTACCTCTGTCTCTGTCTCTGTCCCCACCTCGGTCTCTGTCTCTAAGTCTGTGTCTCTTCCTCTGCCTCTGCTTCTCTCTCTCTCTCTCTCTCTCTCTCTCTCTCTCTCTCTCTCTC
>SZWC01023895.1:0-10123 GCA_023375785.1 Penium margaritaceum
CCGTTTGGCCGCTAGCGTGTTGCGCGAGCGGCCGGCGGTTGGCACGTCGCCCCCGCGTCGTGACCACCTCTCGTGACGCTGTCACGAGAGCTGGTCACGAGAGAGGGGCGGAACCGGTGGACTCCGGCAGGTTCGACAGATTTTTCTCCAGCTTTCCATCGCCTAGTCATCAGCTAGTCGATGCGCAAAACGTGTTCGTCAGCGATCCGAGAGAGTTCGATCCGGATCGCTGATTCTCAAGTATCATCCATTGCAAGAAGACCCAACTCAGATTACAAAACTGGGCTGTTAGTATGAACCAGGACTCTTCCCTTTCGATCACGGAAAAGAAGGAAAAATCAGATAAAAATGGTATCAGAAAAATATTCTTCATTTTTTTTGTATTGAATTATGATATGCATAGTATGAATGTAGCTCATGTCCCTTTCAAATAAGGATGGATAGTGGGATCCACCAAAAGCAAAACAAGCGATGCCTAATTGTTACTCCTCTGATTTTTTCTTACAGAAAATTTCAGGAAACCCATTTTCAGCAATGAAAAAAATTTGTTATCAGATGTGCCAAATAAATGTCAAATCTCCTTAGTTCATTCAATATCGGCTTCATGAGAGAGTGCCTACAAAACAATTTCAACTTGAGTCACCAAGAGGACCTTATGATTGAGATACCACTCACACGCACAATGTGGCACTGTCATGACCAACATCCTGCAAAAAATGAGGCATATACTTAGAAATCACACCTTGTCACCAAGCACGATCTTGCCATGGAAATAGCATGTCGACATCTAGTGTAAAGCCATATCAACATTGCGCTTTTCAGTTTTTCTTGTTACTAGGCGAGTGGTATCACGAGTTCAACATGTGAGGTATTCTCTATAGACATGGGTACATGCAACACTACATGTAGCAAGTTGTGCCATCCATTGGTGTGTATGTCATTTTGTTTGAAGAGGTTGACGCAGATTCCTTCTGCTAAAATCTAGACATGATGTTCCCAACCCAAAAGTTACAATTCATCCAAGGAATATGACCGAGGTGTTAAACCATGCAAAAAGTCCAATTTGTGGTTTCTAGGCCCTTCTTCTATCTTTTCTCTTTCTCTTCTCAAAGAAGCGCCCCAATGCTTGGAGAAGACACATTCCTTTGAGTGACATGGAGCCAAATGGTTTTCCTTGAATGAGAGACCTCACATGGTGGTTGCACTATAGTGCGTACACGAGAGCGTTGCTTCACACTGGGTATAACCTGAAGACGTTTCTTCCACCACGCGACTTTCACGTTGGCTCTTTAGAGATGCACTTTAGTGTTTGTGTCACACAACAGCCTTGCGTGGCGCATTCCATTTGCTCACAGCGCGGTCAAGACCCTCCTCCATCACGAGGTACACTGCGTCCACAGCTCGCTCGATCGCAATGTCTACCTGTAACATGGAAACGCGCNTGCTCACCAATCCATCACGGAATGTGTGCATGAAAGGAATGCCGGAAGGGGTATGCATGGTACCGCGCCATCCACAATCTTGCTATCCACGGAATGTGTGCATGAAAGGAATGCCGCAAGGGGTATGCATGGTACCGTGCCATCCGCAATCTTGCTATGGGGCCAACAAGCGTCCATGAAGACAGGCTGGATCACACAACTGATGCATCACTCCTCCAATCAGTTCCGGCAATGATGACTCCAGATGTGTTGCCCGTGGTTGCCTTCTGGGATGTGTGCCGCAGAACAAACTCATTCCCTGACCCTCACATGGCATCCCCTCATGCATCCACTGCTCAACGAGGTCCAAGTCTTCTGTCCTGCATCGTGCAACGACACTGCACACAAGAGCCATCGCGAAAACAGCAGCCCTGAAAATGTCCTGTGGCCTGCCTCCACTCATGTAGGCTTGGCGGAACTGTGCTCCGCTTGCTCCTGCACAACTGAAAGACAAGAATAGACAAGTACCAGAAGTGCAAGGGCAAGCGTACCTCGATTCTCTCGTGGCGTGTGAAGCGCTGAAGCACATACACCTTTCCCTCCATGCGTCCAGGTGGACGACCGATGCCTGCACCACTGCGGCAAAGGGAAATCCCAGCAGCTGAGGGAAGGAGCGAGAGGGAATGAGGGAAGGGGGGCGAGAGGGAAGGGCCAGGACATCGGCTCTACACGTGGCGGATGTCCAACAGCCACCTGCCCTTCACGTTTGCCAAACCTCCTATGCCTCAAAGAATAGACAAGGAAAAAGGAAAGGTTTAGTGTGAAATGGCGGGCACCCTAGGGCCGGAATGGAGGGGGGGGGGGGGGGGGGGGGGGGGGGGGGGGATGGCAGGGTGATGCAGCTGAAGACAAAGACACATTGAACAAGGAAGTTCCTTGGACTAGATTCGAACAAAAAAGAGAAAACAGAGTGAGCCGGAGTCCCATCCAGACTCTGAAAACAATTTGCGAATTCTTCGTAATCAGACAGATGTATCGTTCGCCTAAGCCGTGAAGGAATTGGAGGGCACGCACCAAAGCGCAGTCGAGGAAAGTCCTTGGAGCCGCCAAAGTGGTCGATGATGCTCCTCATTCTGCCACAACCAATGCGAGTGAGTAACAAAACAATCTCATAAATGTCTAAAGAAATAGTTTTTGGGCCGCCAAAGTGATAGATCATGCTGCACCAAGCGATGCAAGTGAGCAAGAGAGCACCCACAGAGCAAAGTCGTCGATGATGATCCTAGTGCTGCAGCAACCGATGCAACAAAACCAGCTCACACCAGTTCGCAAGTGTTCGTACCAATTTGCACCAGTTGCAACCAGTTCACAACCAGTTTGCACCAGTTCCCACCACTTTGTAACCAGTTCGCACCACTTTGTAACCAGTTCGCACCAGTTCACACCAGTTTCCAACGAGCTTGCAGTACTTCGCGAGCACTTCGCACCAGTTCGCAACGAGTTCGCGACCAGTTTGCACCAGTTCGCACCAGTTCGCAACCAGTTCGCTGGGTTCGCACCAGTTCGCAACCGCTTCGGACCAGTTCACACCAGTTCGCAACTGGTTCTTACCAGTTTGCACCTGTTTGCAACGGTTTTGCACCAGTTCGCAAGCAGTTCACACTACTTCACGACAAGTTCAGACCCGTTCGCACCAGTTCGCACCAGGTCGCAACCACTTCGCTCCAGTTCGAACCAGTTCGCAACCGGTTCACACCAGTTTGCACCAGTTTGCACCAGTTCGCACCAGTTCGCAACCAGTTCGCATGAGTTCGCACCAGTTTGCAACGAGCTCGCACTCGTTCGCAACCAGTTCGCAACCAGTTCGCACCAGTTTGAAACCAGTTCACAACCAGTTTGCACCAGTTCGCACCAGTTCGCAACCGTTCGCAGCCGTTCGCACCAGTTTGCAACCAGTTCGCACCAGTTCAAACCAGGTGGCAACCAGTTCGCTCGGGTTCGCACCAAATCGCAACCGGTCGCACCAGTTCGCAACCAGTTCGCACCAGTTCGCAACCAGTTTGCACCAGTTCGCAACCAATTTGCAACTAGTTCGCACCAGTTCGCAACTAGATCGCAACCAGTTCAAACCAGTTGGCAACAAGTTCACACCAGTTTGCACCAGTTCGTAACTAGTTCGCTACCAGTTCGCAGCCAATTCGCAACAAGTTCACAACCAGTTTGCACCAGTTCGCACAAGTTCGCAACCAGTTCGCACCAGGTCGCACAAGTTCGCAACCAGTTCGCAACCAGTTTGCACCAATGCGCACCAGTTCGCTCCAGTTCGCACCAGTTCGCAAACGCTTCCTACCAGTTTGCACCAGTTCGCAACCACTTTGCTCCAGTTTGCAAGCAGTTTACACCAGTTCGCAACAGGTTCGGACCCGTTCGCACCAGTTTGCACCAGTTCGCAACCAGTTCACAACCAGTTCGCACCAGTTCGCACCAGTTCGCACCAGTTCGCACCAGTTCGCAACCAGTTCACACCCAGTTCGCACCAGTTCGCACCCATTCGCACCAGTTCGCACCAGTTCGCGACCAGTTCACAACCAGTTCGCACCAGTTCGCACCCATTCGCACCAGTTCGCACCAGTTCGCGACCAGTTCACAACCAGTTCGCACCAGTTCGCACCCATTCGCACCAGTTCGCACCAGTTCGCGACCAGTTCACAACCAGTTCGCACCAGTTCGCACCCATTCGCACCAGTTCGCACCAGTTCGCGACCAGTTCACAACCAGTTCGCACCAGTTCGCACCCATTCGCACCAGTTCGCACCAGTTCGCGACCAGTTCACAACCAGTTCGCACCAGTTCGCACCCATTCGCACCAGTTCGCACCAGTTCGCGACCAGTTCACAACCAGTTCGCACCAGTTCGCACCCATTCGCACCAGTTCGCACCAGTTCGCGACCAGTTCACAACCAGTTCGCACCAGTTCGCAACAAGTTCGGACCCGTTCGCACCAGTTCGTACCAGTTCGCACCAGTTCGCAACCAGTTTGCACCAGTTCGCACCAGTTTGCACCAGTTCGCACCAGTTTGCACCAGTTCGCACCAGTTCGCGACCAGTTCACAACCAGTTCGCACCAGTTCGCACCATTCGCACCAACTCGCACTAGTTCGCAACCAATTCTCACCAATTCGCACCAGTTCGCACCAGTTTGTGTCATGTTCGCACCAGTTCCACCACCTCGCATCAGTTCACAACCAGTTCGCAACCAGTTCGCACCCGTTCACACAAGTTTGTAACCAGTTCGCACCATTCTGCACTAGTTCGCAGTAGTTCGCACCAGTTCACAACCAGTTCACACCAGTTCGCACCCGTTCGCACCAGTTCGAAACCAGTTTGCACCAGTTTGCACCATTCGCACCAGTTTGCACCCCTTCACAACCAGTTCGCACCAGTTTGCACCAGTTCGCAACCAATTTGCACCAGTTTGCACCAGTTCGCACCAGTTCACACCAGTTTGCTCCAGTTTGCACCAGTTTGCAACCGATTCGCACCAGTTCACACCAGTTCGCACTAGTTCGCGCCAGTTCGCACCCGTTCGAAACCAGTTCGCAACCAGTTCGCAACCAGTTTGCACCCGTTCGCACTTGTTCGCACCTGTTCGCACCAGTTGGTAACCACTTCGCTCCGGTTCGCACCAGTTTGCACCAATTAGCACCTGTTCGCACCAGTTCGCGCTAGTTTGCAACGAGTTCGCAAAAGATTGCACCACTTAGCACCAGTTTGCAACCAGATCGCAACCAGTTCGCAACAATTCGCAAGCAGTCCGCACCAGTTTGCACCAGTTTGCACCAGTTTGCACAATTCCGCACTAGTTCGCAGTTGTCTGCACCAGTTCGCAACGAATCCATACCAGTTCGCACCGGTTTGCAACGAGTTCGCACCACTTTGCACCAGTTTACAACCAGTTCGCACCAGTTCGTAGGCAGTTCACACCAGTTCCCACCCGTTCGCACTTGTTTGCACCAGTTCGCAACCAGTTCCAACCAGTTTGCACCAGTTCGCACCAGTTCCCACCACTGAGCACCACTTCGCACCAGTTCACAACCAGTTTGCACACGTTTGCAACCTGTTCGCAACCAGTTCACACCAGTTCACAACCGTTTCGCATAAGTTTGCACCTGTTTGCAACGAGTTAACACTAGTTCCCAAGCAGTTCGCACCAGTTCACACCAGTTCGCAACCAGTTCGCAACCAGTTCGCACCAGTTGGCAACCAGTTTGCACCAGTTTGCAACCAGTTTGCACCAGTTTGCAACCAGTTTGCAACAGTTCGTAACCACTTCGCACCAGTTCCCATCAGCTTGCAACGAGTTCGCACCAGTTTGCAACCAGTTCCCATCAGTTCGCACCAGTTCGCACCAGTTCGCACCAGTTTGCAACCAGTTTGCAACCACTTCGCTCCAGTTCGCAACGACTTCGCACCATTTCGCACCAGTTTGCAACCAGTTCGCAACCAGTTCACACCAGTTTGCAACCAGTTCGCACCGATTCGCAACCAGTTCGCAACCAGTTCGTACTAGTTCACACCAGTTCGCACCCGTTTGCACCTCCTTGCACCAGTTCGCACCAGTTTGCACCAGTTCGCAACCAGTTAGCAACCAGTTGGCACCAGTTTGCAACCAATTCGCAACCAGTTCGCACCAGTTTGCACCATTTCGCACCATTTTGCAACCAGTTCGCAACCAGTTTGCAACCAGTTCACACCAGTTTGCACCCGTTTGCACCCGTTTGCACCAGTTCGCAACCAGTTCGCAACCAATTTGCACCAGTTGGCGCCACTTTGCACCAGTTCGCAACCAGTTCACACCAGTTTGCACCCATTTGCACCCGTTTGACCAGTTCGCACCAGTTCGCAACCAGTTCACACCAGTTTGCACCCATTTGCACCCGTTTGACCAGTTCACAACCAGTTCGCAAGCAGTTCGCAACCAGTTCGCACCAGTTGGCAAGCAGTTAGCACCAGTTCGCACCATTTTGCAACCAGTTTGCACCAGTTCGCAACCCTTTCACACCTGTTCGCAACAGTTCGGAACGAGTTCGCAGCAGTTCACACCATTTCGCAATTAGTTCACACCATTTCGCAATTAGTTCACACCATTTCGCAATTAGTTCACACCACTTCGCAACCAGTTCCCGGCCCATTCGCAACAGTTGGCAACAAGTTCGCACGGCCGCGCACCAGTTCGCACCAGTTCGCACTAGTTGGCAACCAGTTTGAAACCAATTCTCCACCAGTTCGCACCAATTCGAAACCAGTTTAACCAATTGGCACCAGTTTGCACGAGTTTGCAACCAGTTCGCAACCACTTCAAAACAGTTTGCAACTAGTTCGCACCACTTGGCAATCAGTTCGCAACAATGCAACGAGTTTGCATCAGTTCGCTCCAGTTCACAACCAATACGCAAGCAGTTTGCACCAGTTCGCATCAGTTCGCAATCGTTTACACCCGTTCGCACCAACTCGCAACCAGTTCGTCACCATTCGCACCATTCCGCAACCGTTCGCACCAGTTCGCACGAGTCCGCACAAGTTTGCGACCAGATTGCACCAGATTGCACCAGCTTGCACCAGATTGCACCAGATTGCACCAGCTTGCACCAGATTGCACCAGCTTGCACCAGCTTGCACCAGCTTGCACCAGTTTGCACCAGATTGCACCAGATTGCACCAGATTACACCAGATTGCACCAGATTGCACCAGCTTGCATCAGCTTGCACCAGCTTGCACCAGCTTGCACCAGCTTGCCCCAGATTGCACCAGCTTGCACCAGCTTGCACCAGCTTGCCCCAGATTGCACCAGCTTGCACCAGCTTGCACCAGCTTGCCCCAGATTGCACCAGCTTGCACCAGCTTGCACCAGCTTGCCCCAGATTGCACCAGCTTGCACCAGCTTGCACCAGCTTGCCCCAGATTGCACCAGCTTGCACCAGCTTGCACCAGCTTGCCCCAGATTGCACCAGCTTGCACCAGCTTGCACCAGCTTGCCCCAGATTGCACCAGCTTGCACCAGCTTGCACCAGCTTGCCCCAGATTGCACCAGCTTGCACCAGCTTGCACCAGCTTGCCCCAGATTGCACCAGCTTGCACCAGCTTGCACCAGCTTGCCCCAGATTGCACCAGCTTGCACCAGCTTGCACCAGCTTGCCCCAGATTGCACCAGCTTGCACCAGCTTGCACCAGCTTGCCCCAGATTGCACCAGCTTGCACCAGCTTGCACCAGCTTGCCCCAGATTGCACCAGCTTGCACCAGATTGCACCAACTTGCACCAGCTTGCACCAGCTTGCACCAGCTTGCACCAGATTGCACCAGCTTGCACCAGATTGCACCAGCTTGCACCAGATTGCACCAGCTTGCACCAGATTGCACCAGCTTGCACCAGATTGCACCAGCTTGCACCAGCTTGCACCAGATTGTACCAGTTTGCACCAGTTTGCACAGTTCGCAGCCGATTCGCAGCCAGTTTGCAACCAGTTGCAGCCAGTTCGCAGCCAGTTCGCACAACTCCGTACCAGTTCGCAGGTAGTTGACAACCACTTCGCAGCCAGTTCGCACCAGTTCGCAACCAGTTCGCACAAGTTTGCAACCAGTTCACACTAGTTCGCACCAGTTCGCACAAGTTCACAATCCGTTTGCACCAGTTTGCACCAGTTTGCTCCAGTTCGCACCAGTTCGCATCAGTTTGCATCAGTTCGCAACCAGTTTGTACCATTTTGCAACCAGTTTGCACCAGTTTGCAACCAGTTTGCACCAGTTTGCACCAGTTCGCAAGCTGTTCACACCATGTCGCATCAGTTCGCACTGGTCCGCACCAGATTGCACAACTTTGCACAAGTTTGCACCACTTCCCACCACTTCGCAACCACTTCGCAGCCACGAAACCCGCTCACAACCAGTTCACACAAGTTTGCACCATTTCGCACCAGTTCAAAAACCTTTGCACCAGTTTGCGACCAGTTTGCACTAGTTGGCACCAATTCGCACCAGTTTGCGACCGGTTCGCAACTTGTTCGAACCAGTTCGCACCAGTTCCCACCACTTCGCACCATTTCGCACCAGTTCGCACGAATTTGCACCGGTTCGCACCAGTTCGCAACAATTTGCAGCTGCTTCGCACCACTCCGCAACCAGTTCGCAACCAATTCTCAACCAGTTTGCACCAGTTCACAACCAGTTCGCACCAGTTTGCAACGAGTTCGCACAACTTTGCACCAGTTCGCAACCAGTTCGCAGCAAGTTCGCACCAGTTTGCATGAGTTTGCAACCGGTTCCCGCCAGTTCGCACCAGTTTGCAACCAGTTCACACCAGCTCGCACCAGTTCGCAACCACTTCGCAACCAGTTCTCGCAAGTTCGCACCAGTTTGCTGGAGTTTGCAACCAGTTCACACCAGTTCACACCAGTTCGCACCAGTTCGCAATCAGTTCGCAATCAGTTCGCACCAGTTCACACCAGTTCGCACCAGTTCGCAACCCGTTCGCAGCAGTTTGCACCAGTTTGCACCAGTTCGCTCAAATTTGCAATCAGTTCGCAACCACTTCTTCCGAAGCGTTTAGTTGATCTTGTTTGACCTTTCAAATTGATCCTACCAGGAAAACTTTCAGAGTGGATCGCTTCCAACCTGAACCAGAAATTCCTCTCCAGAGCTGAATCAGTTTAGACAGTTGGAATTGGTTTGGTTCTCATTCAAACCAGTCCAGCACCCCTACAGTGTGCGACTAGTTGGTTCCAGTTTGCAACCCTAAAGGTCTACACCAGTTTTGTAACCATGTGGCAACCAGTTCAAAACAGTCCTGCAAGCCAGATCGCACTTGTTTGCGAACGGTTTGCACAGGTTCGCGACCAGTTTTTTTTTTTTTTTTTCGCGACCAGTTTGAACCAGTTTGCAACCACTAGGCACCCACCCAGTTAGCGCTGGTGTGCAACCATTGGGCACCAGTTCAACACAAGCTTGCAACCAATGTGTACCAGCTCGCAACCAGTTTCCACGAGTTCGCAAACGGTTTGCAGCCAATTTGCAACCTGCTAGCAGCCAGGATTCACCAGTCCGTACAGGTTTGCACTAGTTTGCAACCTCTTCGCACGAGTTCGCACCCGTCAACAACCAGTTTACACCTGTTCGCTACCTCGTTTCGACCCGTTTGCACCACTTGGCAGCAGTTTCCACCACTTCGACACCAGTTCACAACCAAAGCAATGCAGTTTGCAACCAGTTTGCGACGCAAGCAACAATCAGCACTCCCAAGCAGCCCCAAGCTGTTCTAAGCAAGAAAGCTTAGGCGCCCATTGCCCTTCCCTTGCTTCAACCCCATTCACCTTCCATGCTGCTGGCCATGTGCCCTCCGAAAAGCGCAGCATGATCAATCTCCTTTCCTTTTCTGTGCTGAGAGCAGATTCCCTGACAAAGGCCAAAAGCGGAAGCACGTACCCATTCTGACCTCCATGCCCGCCTTTGGCCAGAAGCTTCATGGTAGCGACGTCAAGGTCCATGTCATCGTACATCTGCCCTGTCATGCATCCAAATGCCCATGAGTTCACAACCCACATGCATTAGCTGCGGGTGTTTGCGGGGGTGAACTCTTTGAGAGAGGGCGGGAGAGTGGGAGGGCGGGAGGGAGGGACGGATGAAGGGGGGGGATGGAGGGAGGAAAGG
>SZWC01023895.1:12971-31913 GCA_023375785.1 Penium margaritaceum
ACTACGACGACGATGACGATGAAGACGAAGACGAAGGCGAAGACGACGACGACGACGACGAAGACGACGACGACGACGATGACGACGACGATGACGAAGACGACGACGACGACGACGACGACGACGACGACTACGACGACGATGACGATGAAGACGAAGACGAAGGCGAAGACGACGACGACGACGACGAAGACGACGACGACGACGATGACGACGACGATGACGAAGACGACGACGACGACGACGACGACGACGACGACGACGACGACGGCGACTGCAATGATGACGAAGACAATTACCATGTCAACCTGTCATTGCCCTTGTCATCAGTGCCGACGTTGACATCAGAAAGCAATGTTCGCACTGATGGTAAGGGCAGGGACAAACACGAAAAACAAAAGCGAGGACGATGGCGATGCCAATCGGTGATGATGCTGCCAACAAGAACGACAGTGACAACGGCAATGACAACAACAACGGCGCCGATGAGCATGGCCACAATAGAGAACGATGATGAGGAGGTAGGGAGGGGCTGGCATGTTCGGCCGATGTCCACATTCAAAGGAGAGGACTGCAACAATGCATTGGAAAAGTTGAGGCAACATTCACGAAATGAACGAGGGAACCACCGATGGGATACACGACAGATGTCACACGGCGACTGGTTCATTCCACCATGTCCAGCGCTGTGCACTGGTTCTTTTCCGCATCATGTGCACTGGTTCTTTTCCGCATCATGTGCACTGGTTCTTTTCCGCATCATGTGCAAAAGCATCCGAAAACTCTCCACTGTAGTGTGTTCGTCCGCACGCCACCGCAGTGACCTCTCTGCGCCAAAGCCCAAGGGATGACAACTAGCGCTGTACAGCTAAAACCTGCTCTAGAATCGTCTGCTTGTTTTGGAAAGGGCAATGCCCAACCAACAGCATTGGCTTCAACCGTGCTGCCGACTGCTGGCCTAGGCGCGAATAGCGTCTACATTGTTGAGACGCTTTGCAAAGCGTCTTAAAAGTACAAACGCTACGCTATAGACTCTACAGAGCTCCCATCTGGAGTCCACATGTGACTGTCCAATGTTGTGCACCGTCATTCAGACAGTCCAATGTTGTGCACCGTCATTCAGACAGTCCAATGTTGTGCACTGTCATTCAGACAGTCCAATGTTCTGCACCGTCATTCAGACAGTCCAATGTTGTGCACCGTCATTCAGACAGTCCAATGTTGTGCACCGTCATTCAGACAGTCCAATGTTGTGCACCGTCATTCAGACAGTCCAATGCTCTGCACCGTCATTCAGACAGTCCAATGTTGTGCACCGTCATTCAGACAGTCCAATGTTGTGCACAGTCATTCAGACAGTCCAATGTTCTGCACCGTCATTGAGACAGTCCAATGTTATGCACCGTCATTCAGAGAGTCCAATGTTCTGCACCGTCATTCAGAGTCCAATGTTCTGCACCGTCATTCAGACAGTCCATTGTTCTGCACCGTCATTCAGACAGTCCACTGTTATGCACCGTCATTCAGACAGTCCATTGTTCTGCACCGTCATTCAGGAGTAAAGATACGATCGCACAAAGACGGAGGTAGGAAGGCCAGGGTGTGCTGCTGCTTCACGTCACACGTGCGTACATTGTGGCAAGTTCCAACATAGTTGGCGCCAGGATATCTTATGTAACGACGTTTTGCAGATTGTCTAAATAAAAGAAATGCACAATACACGGTACCTACGTTGTGGCGAGTCCCCTCATATTTGGCGCCGGGATTGCCAAGACCCACTATGAGCCATGGGCCCTGTGGCTTTTGTTGCGGTGCAGGGCTCTTGCCTCCATCCCCGCCACCATCCCCGTCCCCATCGCCATCGCCGCTGCCCCTCTTCCGCTTTTTCTGCTTCTTGCTGCTGCTGCTGCTGCTGCCGCCGCTGCTTTCAAGTGCTGCGTGTGTGTCACTTGCAGTGCCATCTGCTGCGGCGGCTGATGCTCCCCCTCCTGCTGCTGCGGCTGATACTGCTCCTCTTACTCCTCCCCCTGTTGTTGCTGCTGCTGGTGCTCTTCTGGGAAGCAACGAAAGAGCAGAGGACGACCAAAACTGCGGTGTACCGAAGCACTTGCCTCCGTTTTGTGCGTGGCCCCGCATGTCGAGAGCAGCAAGAAGCCGTGTTTGAGCAACCGCTTCGCCTTGCCACACCATAGGCGTCGTCGTGAGGGCCAACGGAGGCCTGCAGCACGCTGACATTTGCAGCTGCATTTGCATTGGCAGTAGCTCTGGCATTGGCATTGGCATTGGCATTGGCACTAGCAGTGGCATCGGCATTGGCATCTTCACTGGCATGGGCGTTCGCAGTGGCAGTGGCATTTGCAGATGCAGCTGTCTGCGCAACCCCACGCACAGACTCAGACTGCGAGGCCGCATGCGTCCCTTGGCACGAACGCCAGAAGCTCCGTCGCTGCCGCACACGACGTACGAGCCGGCACGCAGGCCAACGTGCCTCGCTGGAGCGGCAAAATGAGCTGAACGCATTTGGCCAGATGACTGCGGTTGCCGCTCTGAGCGCAATGACGGCGACGTGGGCAACGACAGCGAAGACGGCTGTTGTTCCCGATGGCCCTCTGAAGGCGATCCAGTGTGGTGCAGATTCGTGTGGGCGGTAAAGCCTGCCACGAAGAATCTGCTGCTGCTGCTGCTGATGATGATGATGCTGCTGCTGCTTCTGCTGCTGACGGCGGGGGTGGCGACTTCGAAGCTGCTAGCTCGAACCAAATAGGCAGACGTGGACAGGCGAAAGTCCAGCACGACAGCCGGACTAATGACGACAAGACTCGAGCCCGACCTCTTCCGAGAAGACGAAGACCCAACAGAAGGAAGAGACAAGGGCCCTGAACCCGGCTACTCTCCGAAGTCTCCACCAGTTTAGCCGCACATTGGCTCCCGTATGAGTGAAGGAGCCAGCGTTCTCTTTCGTACCGCGGTCCTTCACGTCTTCAATTTGCGGACCATCCCCACCTCTACCATTATCCAGGATCGGCAAATCACTTCTTTCCAGCCAACCCGCGAGCTGCCACGCATTATTTGTTGTTCTTAGGGAAAATCACGTTAACAGCCCAACCACGGCGCATTCGGCATAACTAGGGCGCTACTACGACCTAGTTGAGGCCTTTTTACGCCCTAGTTGTCCCTTCATGTGCTCTAGCTACGCCGTAGTTGTTCCCTACTTCCGCCCTAGTTGTGCTCTAATTGCGCCCTAGTTGCGCCCTACTTGTGCCCTATTTGCACCCTATTTTCTCCCTAACTCGTTAGAGTTACACCAGAGTTATGCCCTAGTTGAACCCTAGTTGCGCCCTAGTTGCGACCAAGTCGCACCCTCATTGTGCCCTAGTTACGTCCTATTTGCACCCTAGCTGCGCCCTAATTGCACTCGAGTTGTTCCCTAGTTGTGCCCAAGTTGTGCCGTAGTTGTACCCTAGTTGTATCCTAGTTTTGCCCTAGTTGCCCCCCACTTGCACCATAATTGTGCCTTACTTATAACCTTGTTGCAACCTATTTTCACCATAGTTGCGCCCCAGTTGTGCCCTATTTGCACCATAGTCGCATTATTTTAGCACTCTAGCTACACCCTAGTTGTTTCCTAGTTATGCCCTAGTTACTCCCTAGTTGCACCTTTCTTCTGCCGAAGTCCTGCCCTAGTTGCACCCTTACACCATACAAACGTCCTAGTTGTGCCGTGGTTGTGTCTTAGTTGCACCCAGCGCAAGTATGGCGTAAGAAGAGCTCAACTAGGGGACTAGGGCGCAACTAGTGCATAACTAGGATGCAACTATAGCACAAGAAGGGTGCAACTAGGGCGCAACTAAGGCGCAACAAGATCACAAGGGTGCAACTAGGGTGCAAGACGAGCACATCTAGGGTGTAACTAGGGGGTAACTAAGGCACAACTGGGGCGTAATTAGGGCACAAAAAGGGAGAAACTAGGGCGTAGCTTGGGTACGACTAGCGTATAATGATGAGGCAACAAGAGCTCATCCAGGGCGTAACAATGGCGAACTAGGGTGCAACTAGGGTGCAACTAATGTGAATGCAATTCTTACGCCATAGTTGCGCCCTATTCACGCCCTAGTAACATCCTAGTCACATCCTAGTTGTGGCCTTCTTGCTCCCTAGATGCACAATACTTGCACCCAAGTTTCGTCCTGGTTGTGCCGTAGTTGTGCCCTTCATGCACCCTAGTTGCACCCTAGTTGTGCCCTAGTCACACCCTAGTTTCATCCTAGTTGCACCTGCGTCCTTGTTGCGCCCTTCTTGCACCCTAATTGCACTCGAGTTGCGCCCCAAAGCCTTAGCTGCGCCCTAGTTGTGCCCTTCTTGAGTCCAAGTTGTGAATTTATTGCACCCAAGTTACAACCTAGTTCCGTCCTTCTTGATTCCTAGTTACACCCTAGTTACGCCCTTGTTTCTCCCTTCTTGCATCCTACTTGGACCCTAGTTGAACCCCAGTTATGCCCTAGTTTTCCCCTAGTTGCGCCTTCTTGCGCCCTAGGCGTGCCTTGGTTGCGCACTAGTTTTGCCTTAGTTGCACCCTAGTTGCTCCCTTCTTGTGCCCTCATTGATAAGTAGTTCCGCCCTAGTTATGTCCTAATTGCATCCTAGTTGCACCCTTCTTGCTTTCTCGTTGTGCTCCACTTGCACCCTTCTTGTGCCCTAGTTGTGCCCTAGTCTTACCCTAGTTCACCATAGTTGCGGCTTAGTTGCGCCTTTGTTATGCCATTGTTGTGCCCTAGTTATGCCCTACTTATATCTTATTTGCACCCTAGTTGCGTCCTCATTCACCCTTGTTGTGTCCTAGTTGTGTCATAGTTGTACCCCAGTTACATCCTAGTTGCTTCCTAGTTGAACCCTAGTTGAACCACAGTTATACCTTTGTTGCACCCAAGTTGCGTCCTAGAATCACCCTAGTTGCACCCCAATTGTGCCCTAGTTGCGCCATAGTTGCATCCTTCTTACACCCTAGTTTTCCCCTAGTTGGACCCTAGTTGCGCCCTTCTTTTTCCCCATTTGTATCCGAGTTGCACCCAAGGTTATGCCCTAGTTGTACCCTAGTTATGCTCTTCTTGTGCCCTAGTTGTGCCTTCGTTGCATCGTAGATACATTGTAGTTATGCCTTAGCTTTCCCTTTCTTGCGTCCTAGTGGCACCCTAGTTATGTCCTAGTTGCACCCTAGTTGCACCCTAGTTTCGACATAGCTACGCCATTCTTGCTGCTTAGTTATGCCCTAGTTGCATCCTAGTCACATCGTACTTGTACCCTAGTTGTACCCTTCTTGCACCCTACTTGCGCCCTTGTTGTTCCCTCGTTGTATCCTTGTGCTCCAGTTCACAATAGTTATGCCATAGTTGCGTCCTAGTCGTACCCTAGTTTCGCCCCTTTTGAGCCCTAGTTCAAAATAGTTATGCATTAGTTACACCCTCATTGCCCCGTAGTTGCCCCCTAATTGCGCCCTAGTTGCGCTCTAGTTTCACCCTAGTTGCGCCCTTATTATGGCCTAGTTGTGCCATAGTTGTTCCATAGATATGCCCTAGTTGCGCCCTTCATCTAACGCAGTAGCGCTCTAGTTGAGCCCTAGGTACTCCCTAGTTGCGCCCTAGTTCTGCACTTCATCCGCCTTAGTTGCATCGTAGTTTTTCCTTAGTTACACCCTAGTTTCTCCCAAGTTGCGTCCTTCTTACGTCCAAGTTGTGCCCTAGTTGTGTCCTACTCATAGCCGAGTTACACCCTTCTTGTTTCCTAGTTGCATCCGAGTTACGTCCGAGTTGCACCATAGTTATGCCCTTCTTGCATCCTAGTTGCAGACTGGTTGCACCCTACTTACGCCCTAGCTACAGCCTAGATTCACACTCCTTACGTCCTAGTTGAGCCCTAGTTACACCCAAGTTGTTTCCTAGTTGTGCCCTAGTTGCACCTTTCTTGCACCTTCGTTGCACCCTAGTTGGTCCCTCGTTACGCTCTAATTCTGCCATAGTTGTGTACTTGTTGCACCCAAGTTGCGCCCTAGCTACGTCTTAGTTGCTCCCTTCTTGCGTCCTAGTTGCACCTTGGTTGCGTCCTTGTTGTGTCCTAGTTGTACCCTAGATGTGTCCTCATGACATCCTAGTTGTGTCCTGGTTGCGCCCTTCTTGCACCCTAGTTGTACGCTAGTTGTGCCCAAGCTACACCCTTGTTGTGCCCTGGTTTCTCTTCTTGCGTCCTAGTTGCTCTATAGTTGCACCCTAGTTACGTCCTTCTTGGTAATTACTAGGGCGTAAGAATTGGGCAACTAGGGCGCAACTGGGATGCATCTAGGATGCAATTATGGTGTTACTAGGGCACAACAAGAGCACAACAAAGGCGCAAGTGTGACGTAAGTAGGAAGCAACTAGGGCGCAACTAGGGCGCAACTACGGTGCAACTACGACGCAACTTAGGCGCAACTAGGGTGCAAGAAGGGTGTAACTAAGCTGAAACTAGGTCACAACTAGGGCGCAACTAAGGTGCAAGAAGGTTAGAACTAGTACGCAACTAGTGCGTAAGTAGGATGCAATGTGGGCGTAACTACGATGCAAAAAGAGTACAACTAGGGCACAACTAAGACGTAGCTAACTTCCAACAAGGGCACACCTATGGCGCAAGACAAGCACAACCATGGCGTGAATAGGACACAGCTAGGGTGCAACTAGGGTGAAACTAGAGAGCAACTAGGGTACAACAAGGACGCAACTATGGTACAATTAGTGTGCAACTAGGCACAACTATGGCATGCAAAGGACACGATTAGGGTGTAAGAAAGGTGTACATAGGGTGCAAGGAGGGTGCAACTAGTGCGCAACTAGGGCATACCCAGGAAGTAACTAGGGTGCAACTAGGGTGCAAGAAGGATACAACTAGGGCGCACATAGGGTGCAACTACGGCACAACAGGGGTGCAACTAGGACACAAGGAATGGATAACTAAGCAGCAACTAGGGCACGACTAGGGAAAAACTAGGGTACAACAAGGATAGAACAAGGGTGCAACTAGGACACAACTAGGGCCAAATTAGGACACAAGTATGGCGCAACTAGGGTACAGGAAGGACACAACTAGAGCATAATGAGGGCATAACTAGGGTGCAACCAGGGCGCAACTAGGGTGAAAAAGGGGCAGGACTATTGCACGGATAGATCATAACAATGGCGCAACGAGCGTGAAACTAGGGCGTAACTAGAGTACAACTACAGTGCAACTATGGTGTGACCAGGGCGTACTTTTGGCACAACTAGGACGTAACTATGGGAAACTAGGGCACAACTACGTTGCAACCAGGATGCAAGAGGGTTACAACTAGGGTGGAACTAGTGTGTAACTGAGGTGCAATTAGGGCGCAAGTAGGGCACAACTAGGGAGCAAGTATGATTCAAGAAGGGAGAAACTAGTGCGCAACTCAGGCATAACTAGGACACAACTAGGACGCTCCTATGACGCAAGAAGGGTACAACTAGGGTGCAACTTGGAGTTAGCTAGGATGTAACAAGGTTGCAACTAGGGCACAGCTAGGGTGTAAGAAGGGTGCAACTAATTTGCAACTAGAATGCAACTAGGCGCAACTAGGTCGCAACTATGGAGAAACGAGGATGCAACTAGGACGCAACTAGGACTCAACTAGTGCGCAAGTAGGACGTAACTAGGACTAAACCAGGGCGTTACTAGGGTGCAACTAGAGCTGAACTAGTGTGCAAGAAGGGCACAACTAGGGCACAACGAGGGTGTTACTATAGTGCAACAAGGATGCAATTAGGGTGCAAGAAGTACATAACTGAGCCGCAACTAGGGAAAAAATAACGCGCAACCAGGGCGCAACTAGAGCACAAGAAGGCAGCAAGTAGGGAGCAACTAGGACGTAACTAGGACAAAACTAGTACGTGACTAGGATGCAAGAAGGGTGCAACTAGAGCACAACTACGATGTAACTAGGACGCAACTAGGGCGTAACTAGGGCAAAAGAAGGGAACATCTAGGGAAAGACAAGGGCATAACTACGGGACAACCAGGGCACTATTAGGGGGAAAGAAGAGCGTAACTAGGGTGCAACAAGGGCGTAACTAGGGCATGAATAGGGTAAGACTAGGGCAAAACTTGGATGTAACTATTAAGAACTAGAGAGCAACAAGGGCGCAAATAGGATGCGAGAAGTGTGCAAATAGGGCACACCTAGTGTGTAACTAGGATGCAACTTGGGTACAAAAGGGAGTAACTGGGACACAAATAGGGTGCAACAGAAACGCTTTTAGGGTGCCACTAGGCTACAAGGAGGGAAAACTAGGGTGGAACTAGGGTGCATCTAGGATGCAACTAGGGTGCACCTAGGGTGCAAGAAGGGCTTAACGAGAACGCAACTCCAACGTGATGAGGATGCAAGAAGGGCACAAGTAGGGTCCAACTACGGCGGCATTATGGTGCAACAAGGACACACCTTGGGCGCAAAAAGGACGATACTATGGCGCAACTTGGGTACATGTGGAACACAACCAGGGTGAGTATAGGACGCAATTGTGGTATTACAAGGCTACAACTATCGTTTAACTAGGGAACAACTACGGCGCAATTAGGGTGCAGCTATGGTAAAACTATAGCACAACTGTGGCCAAATTAGGGATTAACTAGGGTGGAACGAGGACGCAACTAGGGTGAAAATAGGTCCTAACTAGGGTGTCATTAGGGCATAACTAGGACATAACTTGTCTGGGGGTAACTATAGCAAACTAGGGTACAAATTGAGCACAACTGGGGCGCAAGAAGGGCACAATTAGGGTGCAACCAGGGTACAACTAGGACATAAGTACGGCACAACTAGGATACAAGTAGGGTGCAACTAGGGCATTAGTAGGAGGTAACTAGGGTGTAACTAGGCCACAACTATTCCACAAGAAGGACGCAATAAAGGTGCAAATAGGGCACAACTAGGACGCAACTCCGGTGCAACTATGGTACAAGAAGGACGTGACTATGGTGCAACTAGGGCGTAACAAAGGTACAAATAGGCTGCATCTAGAGTATAAGAAAGACACCAGGAGGGTGTAACTTAGGCATAACTAGGACGTAAGTGGGACATAAATAGGGTGCAAAAAGGGCACAACTAGGACGCAACTTGGATGCAACTAGCACACAAGTAGGGTGCAATTGTGGTGTATCTAAAACATCAGTGTGGTCAACCAGGGAAAAAACAATAGTGAAACTAAGGAGCAAGAAGGGCACAACTAGGACGGAACCAGGATACATCTAGGGCGAAACAAATTCTTAACTTGAGCACAGGAAGGCGGCAACTAGGACGTAATGAGGAAATAACTGGAGTGCAACCAGGACACAAGAATTGCGCAACTAGGATTCAAGTAGAACACAACCAAAGCATAACTAGGATGTGCAACTACGGTCCAACTAGGATGTTACTAGAGTGTAACTACGGCAAAAAAAGAAGGTAACTTTGGCGCAAATAGGACATAACTAAGTCACAACTAGGGCGCAACTAGGACGCAACAAGGACACAAGTAGGAAACAACCTAGGTACAACTAGGATGCCAGAAAACGTACCTCGTCGCAACTAGGGTACAACTAGGGCACAACTAGAGTGCAACTAGGATGCAAGAGGGATGCAATTAGGGCACAACTGGGACATATCGAGGATTCAACTAGGACAAAACTAGGGCATAAGAATAGCGTAACAAGGGCATAAATCGGATGTAACGAGGGCACAACTAGGACGCAACTAGTGTGCAAGAAGGTACACCTATGGCGTGAATAGAACACTACAGGGGTGCAACTGGGGGGAATCTAGGGCTTAAGAACAGGGAACAACCAGGATGCAACTAGGGTGCAACTAGGGCACAACTAGGATGTAACTATGACACCACTTAGGTGCAACTAGGACGCAAGTAGAGTGCAACTAGAGAACAAGTTCTACGCCAGGAAGGTGCAATTAGGATGAAACTAGGATGGAAGTAGGACGCAAATGGACGCAACAAGGGAGGAACTAGGACACAACTAGGACGTGTATATGGCGCAAAAGGGGTGCAACTAGGATACAAGAAAGGCCAAACTAGGCCGCAACTAGGGCTTGACTAGTGCGAAGTTAGGACGCAACAAGGGTGGAAGAAGGGCACAGTTATGGCGTGACTAGGGTGTATCTAGTGCACGAGTAGGGTGCAACTAGGGTGCAAGAAAGATGCGTCTAGAGCGCAACTAGGGCGTTGCTCTGGTGCAACTAGGCTGCAACCCTGTTGCATGAAGGGCACAAGTATGGTACAAATAGGAAATGATTCGGGAGCAACTAGGGTGAAACAAGGGCACACCAAGGGCACAACTAGGATGCAACTAGGATGCAACTAGGGTGCAACTAGAGCCCAACTATGATGCAACTAGGATGTAACCATGGCGAACTAGGATACAACTATGGAGTAACTAGGACGTGAGAAGGGTATGACTAGGAAGCAACTAGGATGCAACTAGGACGTAACTATGGCACAACTAGGATGCAACTATGGCATAAGATGGCAAACTAGGGAGCAACTAGAG
Source organism: Penium margaritaceum (assembly GCA_023375785.1). Classification (NCBI taxonomy): domain Eukaryota; kingdom Viridiplantae; phylum Streptophyta; class Zygnematophyceae; order Desmidiales; family Peniaceae; genus Penium; species Penium margaritaceum. Next base: position 23,547 of record SZWC01023895.1, read on the forward strand.
CACAAATGGAGTGCGAGAAGGGGAAACTAGGGAGGAACTAGGTGGAAACTAGGGAACAACAAAGGCGTAACAAGGGCGCAATAATGATGTAACTAGGGCACAACTCGGATGTAACTAGGGCGCAACTAGGACACAACTACGATGCAAGAAGGGTGTATGTTCGGTACAACTGAGGCGTGAGTGGGTGTAACTAGGACGCAATGAGGGTGCAACTAGGGCGTGAGAAAGGTGTAATCTAAGCACAACTAGGGGGTAACTATGGAGTAACTAGCTCGCACATAGGACGCAACTAGGGTGGAACTAGGGTGCAAGTAGGATGCAACTTGGGCGCAGCTAGGATGTAACTATGGCAAACTAGGGTGCAAGCACAGATCAACTAGGGCGTAGCTAGGATACAACTAGGATGCAACTAAAGCGCCAGCTGGGTACAAGTAGGGAGCAACTAGGACATAATGAGGGTGCACCTACGGGGCAACTAGGGCGGAAGAAGGGTAGAACTGGGACACAAATATGGCGTAACTAGAATACAATTAGGACACAACTAGGGCATAAGATGGGTGCAAATCTGAAATAACTAGAGTACACCTAGGGTAAAACAAGGACACAACTATGATGTAAGAAGAATGTAACTGAGGCACAAGTAGGACACAATTATGAAGCAACTAGAGTGTAGCTAGGGTGCAAGAAGGGAACCATTAGGATGAAACTAGGGCACAATTAGGCCATAACTAGGGTGCAAGAAGGACGTAACTTTTGTGCAACTTGATGGTAATTAGGATGCAACTAGGACACAGGTAGGACGCAAGAAGGGTGCAACTAGGATGCAACTAGGACACAACTAGGGTGCAACTAGGGTGTGACCATGGCAAACTAGGGCGCAACTAGGGCGTAAAAAGGACACAACTATGGCAAAACTAAGGTACAACGAGGGATCAACTAGGTTCCAACAAGGGCACAAGAAGGATGTAACTATGGCACAACTAGGACGCAACTAGGATGCAACTGGGGTGCAACTAGGGCATAAGAGGAGCGCAACTGAGCCACAACTAGGACGTAACTAGGGTGAAACTAGGACGCAACCAGGATGCAAGAAGGGCAAAACTAGGACGTAACTAGGGGGTAACTATGGTGTAACTAGGATGCAAGAAAAGCGTAACTATGGTGCAGCTAGGCCACAACTAGGGCAAAACTAGAGCGCGAGGAGGGCGTAACGTTGGTGAAGTAGGGTGCAACTAGGACATGACTAGGGCGCAAATAGAGCACAACTAGGGCATAACTAGGGCTCAAAGTGGGTGCAGCTAGGGCAAAAGAAGGGTGGGACTATGGCCTAACTGCGGTGCACCTAGGGCACCACTAGGACGCAAGAAGGGCGTAACTAGGGGCACAACTAGGGAGAAACTAGGGCACAACTAGGGCGCAACCAAGACAAAACAAGGGTGTAACTAGTATGTGACTAGGGTGCAACGAGGATACAACCAGGGTGCAGCAAAGATGTAGGAAAGGCACAACTAGGGTGTAACGAGGGTGCAGCTAGGGTGCAACAAGGGGACAATTATGGCACCAAAAGGGTACAACTTTGGCACAACTAGGACACAATGGGATTACAAGAAGGGTGAAACTAGGGCGTAATAAGGGTACAACTAGGGTACAACTAGAGTACAAGTAGCACACAACTAGGATGCAAGTCAGATGAAACGAGGGTTCAAGCATGGCACGTCTTTCGCAGAACTAGGGAGCAACTAGGGGGTAACTTGGAAGCGACTAGGCCGCAACTAGTGCATAACTAGGAAACAAGTAGGGTGTAACCATGCCAAACTAGGACATAACTAGGGCCCAACTAGGGAAGAAGAATGGTGCAACTAGGGCGTAAGTAGGGTGTAACTAAGACACAGCATAGACACAAGATAGCCACAACTAGGGTGCAACTAGGACGTTAGTAGGGTGCACCTAGGGTGCAACAAGGCCACAAGAAGGGCACCAAAAAACAGGGAAAACTAGGGCATGAATAGGGTGTAACTTGCCAGAAGAAGAGAGAAAGCAGGATAGGTGATGGTAGAAGTAGGCAGAAGAAGTGAAAATCATGAAAACATGGGAGCATGGTGTAAGTAATGGGTTGTTTGGGTGAGCAGGGGGTTAGTTGAAAAAACAGCAGGAGAGCAAGAGGAAGGCAAGGTGTAGTGTTACAGTAACGAGTAGAAGGTCCCATGATGAGAGAGAGAGAGAGAGGGGGAGAGAGAGAGAGAGAGAGAGAGAGAGAGAGAGAGAGAGAGAGAGAGAGAGGATGTGATAAGCAGAGCTGAGCAAAGGACCAAGAGCGAGAGCGAAGCGAGTTGAGAGCGAGAGCTGATGTTGGATGGCAAAGAATGCGCAAGCGAGGAATACGCAGACCTGAGACACGCTGGTGGAGGCCGCAGAACCGAAGGCAACCAGGATGAATCGTTATGTTATGGGTTAAGCTCGATGGAATGAGCATCCCTGGTACATAGAATAACAACACGTAAAAAGAGAAGACCATCGGCTTCTGCTAACCAGACGCCATTTATGGTTAATCACCCCAAAAGTGTACACTATTCATACAGTGTACACGTCAAATGTATGCCTCTAGAAGTTTCATGGTACCTTCGCAGAAGTTTTGGCACAAGTTAAATTTCAATGTTTGTTCATAGTTATAAGAGTGTATTTGTATGCCTAAACTCATTAACGTTCCTAGAAGGATTGAAGTAGAATTGTTTAAACCAAATAGAAAAACATTGTTGATTGTTTCACAGCTCCATTCTCAGTGCGGTGAAGAAGACATACATTTGTACTTAGACTTGAAATGTGCTACTATTGAAACAAACAGACACACCTATTTCTGCACACGGAACTCGGTGGAACTAAACCCCACCCGAACTCACATTCCACGGTTTTGGGTATTTTTTCCGCCAATACACTTGTGTATCTTCCATCACTTGCACAACATACAGTCCCACATACACTCCCCCAATACACTTTCGGTGTTTAGGGGGGGGAGGGGGGATGTGAAATGGGTTCCACAGATATCAAGAGACCCCCCCCCTCCCAAAAGGTAAAAGTGTATCGGGCCCATGTATTGTGCACCGTATGAGAGGGGTGTATGAAAAAACACACAAGTGTATTACTCTAAGAGATGTTTCAAAGAAATAACATTTGCAAAACACTTGTGTGTTTTTTAGCACTTGCACCACATATACTCCCACATACACTCCCCTAATACACATTTGGTGTCGGGGGGGTGGGAGATGGGTTTGACGGATATTGAGAGACCCTCCCCCCCCCCCCCCCCCCCCCCCCCCCCCNGCCACACCTATTTCTGCACACAGAACTCGGTGGAACTAAACCCCACCCGAACTCACATTCCACGGTTTTGGGTATTTTTTCCGCCAATACACTTGTGTATCTTCCATCACGTGCACAACATACAGTCCCACATACACTCCCCCAATACACTTTCGGTGTTTAGGGGGGGAATGGGGGATGAGAAATGGAATCGACAGATATCAAGAGACCCCCCCCTCCCAAAAGGTAAAAGTGTATCGGGCCCATGTATTGTGCACCGTATGAGAGGGGTGTATGAAAAAACACACAAGTGTATTACTCCAAGAGATGTTTCAAAGAAATAACATTTGCAAAACACTTGTGTGTTTTTTAGCACTTGCACCACATATACTCCCACATACACTCCCCTAATACACATTTGGTGTCGGGGGGGTGGGAGATGGGTTTGACGGATATTGAGAGACCCTCCCCCCCCCCCCTCCCCAATGTAAAAGTGTATCAGGCCAGTGTATTGGACAGTGTATGAGAGGGGTGAATAGAAAAACACACAAGTGTATTACGTTAAGAGATGTTTCGCAGAAATAATGTTTGCGGATACGCTTGTGTATTTTGTAGCACGTACACCACATACACTCCCAGGTACACTCCCCCAATACACTTTCGGTGTTTGGGAGGGAGGGGATGGGTTCGACGGATATTGAGCGACCCTCCCCCCACCCCCAAAAGGTAAAAGTGTATCAGGCTCGTGTGTTGGGAAATGTATGAGAGGGGTGTATAGAAAAAACACAACTCTGTTACGCTAAGACATGTTGAACAGAAACAACATTTGCAAATACACTTGTGTGTTTTTCAGCACTTGCATCACATACACTCCAACATACACTCCCCCAATACACTTTCGGTGTTGGGGGGAGGGGGGGAGATGGGTTTGGACAGATATTGGGAGACCCCCCCCCCCAAAGGTGAAATTGCATCAGGCCCGTATATTGGGCAGTGTATGAGAGGGGTGCACACAAGAATACACGAGTGTATTACGCTAAAAGATGTTTCATAGACATAACATTTGCGAATACACTTATGTCTTTTCCAGCACGTGCACCACATTCACTGCCAGATACACATCCACAATGCACTTTAGGTGTGGGGGTGAGGGGGGAAAGGGTTCGATGGATATCAAGCGACCCTCCTCCCCCCTCCTAAAAGGTTAAGTCCATCAAGCCCGTGTATTGTGCAGTGTATGAGAGGGGTGTATAGAAAAAAACACAAGTGTATTATGCTAAGAGATATTTCGTAGAATTAACATTTGCAAAAACACTTGTGTATTTTTCAGCACGTGTACCACATACACTCCCCCAATACAGTTTTGGTGTTGGGGGAGGGGGGGAGGTGCAATTGGAGGATGGGCTCGACGGATATCGAGAGACCCTGGCCCCACTACACCAAAACATAAAAGTGTATCTGGCCAGTGTATTGGGCAGTGTATGAGAGGGGTGTTAAGAAAAATAAACAAGTGTATCATGCTAAGAGATGTTTTGTAGAAATAGCATTTACGAGTACACTTGTGTATTTTTTAGCACGTGCACCACATACAATCCCAGATACACTCCCCGAATACACTTTCGGTGTTTGGGGAGGGGGGAGAGGATGGGGGATGGGTTCAACGAATATCGAGCGACCCTCCCCCTCTCCTCCCTAAAAGGTGAAAGTGTATCAGGCCCATGTATTGGAAAATGTATGAGAGGGGTGTATAGAAAACAACACAAGTGTATTACGCTAAGAGATGTTTCGTAGAAATAACATCAGTGAATACACTTGTGTATTTTTCAGCACATGTACCACATACACTCCCACATACACTCCCCTAATTCACTTCCTGTGTAAGGGGGGGGGGGGGTGGTGGGGGATAAGTTTGGCGGATATTGACAGACCCTCCCCCCTCCCCTCTCCCAAAAAGCAACAGATATTAGGCGAGTGTATTGGGCAGTGTATGAGAGGGATGAACAGAAAAATGCACAATTGTATTATGCTAAGAGATGTTTCATAGAAACTACATTTGCAAATACACGTGAGTATTTTTCAGCAAGTGCAGCACATACACTCCCACGTACACTCCCCCAACATGCTTTCAGTGTTTGGGGGAGGGGGGATCTCTAATCCAGGATTGAGAGATTCCCCCCGCTTTACAAATGATGTCAATGACTCCCTAATTTGCATAGTAACACACTATGTTCCCAAGATGGTCCAGATGTCCAGATGAAGCTGTTTGCAGAAATTATGTAGTTAAATTATCTCTTAAGAGACCTAAATAGAAAAAAAGGACTGGAAATTATTTTCATTGAGTTAAACTTCTTCTTCCTCCATAAAAAATCACACGAAAAGTACTTATGTGGTGTACACACATGTATGTTTGAAAACAAGTATGCTTGGAACTACCTAACCTTATGGGGAACTACACATGCACGCTTGTGCCATAAACATATTACTGAGTGTACAAAAGGACATGATTAACCATATCTCCAAGACGAGGGTGGCACCTGTCACTTTATTGAAGAATAACTTGACGGTCGGTCCAGCGATTAGTGCGCTAAGAGTCGTTTGTCAAGGTAGTTGAGTGCACGATGTTGACTGTTACTAAAGGAAAGACATTTTCCGACAATGGTTGTACTAAATTGGTTTCCTACATGTATTTTTGACACCCTCCTTGAAACCATTTGAGTGCACTCAAGTATGCCGGTGAGTGTGAGTCCTCATGAGATGATAAGTCTACCTCAAGAGATGGGGATCATGTGGGAGGTGAAGACAGTAACCTAGGGAGGAACTCAGGAGGTAGAACCTCCGTACGGGAAGGGAGAGTGATTGCATCACTCCTTAGATGATTCCGACGTCATACATGTCCTCTTGATTGGCTGTAGATCTATTGGTTATTCAGGATACGTGTATGGATGTTCCCTTGTCAAGGATTGTAGGTTCGGAGAAAGACATGAAATGGATCGGAGGTGGTGATATAGAGGATAACTAGATCTTGATACTCAACATAGAAGTGTTCTCTTCAGTATCTGGTAGTGTTGAGTGTGTGTGGTTCATAATGAATGTATCCTCGTTCTTGAAAGAAGATCTTTGCAAGTTTGAGGATGCGCATTACTACATCTACTTGAGTTTCCACAGCGATGTGCCAAAGAGTGCAGTTGGAGAACCCACATTGATTGAATTAGAGAATGTGTGTCCTCTTGGCGGCCTCCATGGTGTGCTGATAGAGTTGACTCCGGTTCTACCATGGTCGGGCCATTAGCAGGATGGTGTATGAAGTGTATGTGGTTTTTGAGATTGTATGAGATGGAGGACATTACCATGACGCCACACACAGAGGGAGACTTTGTCACAGCTTATCCTTTGTGTCCTAAGACAGAGGTGGAGGATGGGACAATTATTGTCTTTGAGGTTGGAGGAGTGAATTTTTCCACCTGGTTGCTTAAATCCGTGAAATAGACGTTGTCTGATGCCCAAACACCAAAATCTTGAGAAGGAGTACCCTTCCTCCCAAGTGTGAGCTATGCAGGTATGATGGAGGACTGAAGGCAAGGTTCAGTGGGTGGTTTCCCACCACTCTTGCAGTAGCCGCGGCGGCTGTTGCTGCAGGCTACTGGTGGTATGGCTGGCCGCTGCTACGGAGTGACGCAATTGCTCACTTGATGTGGAAGCCGTGACTCACGTGGTTGTCTTGCGTTACATGAAAGTGCACTTGTACAGCTCTAGTGTAGCTGCTGCTACTGTTGCATTTCGTTAGTTGCTATTGCTATTACTACACTCTTGAAGTTACAACTGCTATTGCTATTGTTGCTGCTGCTGCTTCTTGCTGTTTTGCTCAACACCAGACCTAAAACCATCGGTTTGGCCGGATTTCTGTGCACATGCATATGCATGCATAACCGTCTGAGCCTACGGATGTAAAGTCTTGAGCTGGATACAACTACTAGACATATGCATAACTTTGGCATCCAGTGGTGGACACACAATGCACACGCATGCATCTTGTGCACAAGGCCAGCCCATTGAGAAAGTCCTTACAACTACCCCAAAAAAGCCGAGTGCCCCAAGTATGTCTCCTAAACGCCATGGAGGTGTCTTGTAGCTATAGATGGGTGGATCATCACTTGTAGCTAAATCCGCGTCAAGGATTTGCACAAGCATGGAAACAACATAAGAGTGCAACAATGTATGTACAAATGCGAGCCTGTTGGAAGGGCAAGCAGGCCTTTGTAATGGTGGCGTCCACAACACCTACGGTGGTGATGCAAGCTCATGTTGATGTAAGGTCCATTAATGTCCCCAGAAGAAATCTGCTCGTCTAGTGAAGCCTTTCAATCGATGGGGACTCTATCATTTTGAACCATGAATCCTGCCACTAGAGTGGGTTAGATGCATTTTAACACTGATGGCCAACGCGTTGCCGCTTTCCTGTTCTACCCCAACTGGACATTGCGGCAGAGTCAGACTCGCACATAATGCGATCCTGAGCTTGTGCGTGTCTGTACACCCTTTCCTCAATTCCCAAGGGCAGGCCATCCATGCTAGCTGCACGGCTTTCAACATGCAATCCTGACAGCATCTGCGGGCCTTGACATGGCTCTTCAGTCTCTGGAACATCCATCTCACAGGTCGCTCTGCAAGGTCGATTCTTGGTCTGATGATGACGCTCCACTGCGCGCTCCATTGCGGGCTTCACTGAGACCCTGGCCATGTCGGTGAGCCGCATCTGCCGTGTAGCGTCATGCTCAGCTGCCGCCGGCTCTGCTCCCTGTTTAGGCAGCTGGTGTTTGGAATTCCGTGTCTTCAGACGGCTGTCCACGGCCAAGCTGTTGTGCGATTTGTCGCGGCCATCAAGCGCCTGGTATGGAACACATGAGAGTCCCAACATGACAACCACGTGCGTATGTTTGGCACTTGTCCTCATTGTGGACAATGATAAACGGTCATCCCTTGCCAGACATATTCTAGTGAGAGGATGGACAAAACTTCAACATGTGTGCACGTCATGACATAGATTCAATGGAGGCTCGGGGAGGGGGGGGG